>JASDQU010295342.1:0-12801 GCA_032191745.1 Picea mariana | reverse complement strand
GTTGACTTTCAAGTAGTAAACAAATTTTTATTAAATTTATTTTATTTAAATTTAAAATAATAATAATAATTAAAATTTAAAAATAATTATAATGTAATAGAACAAATATAATATTATAAGTACTCATGAGCCCGCAATAAAGTGAATTTAATTTTAAAATAAAAATTCAAATTTCCTGGTACTTAGTGTGTAATCGAGTGAATTTAAATTAAATGTAGATGAATATGGGGAACCCCACAACAACGGGCCGGCAAGAAAAAAACTCGACTCGCGAGGAAGGAACAAAGACACGAAGCACACGGATTGTTACTAATGATTATTATATTGAAACTTTATTCATATTTTTTTTTAATTAAAGTAGAGGATTCTTTTGGTTATAAGATTAATTAAGTTTGTTAATGGTATGAAACAACAAAGTGTACGTTGTGTATTATTTTTTAAGAGCATAGAAACAAGAAATTATGATAACTAAAGGTAGTGAAATAATGGTTGGATTCAAATTATGTACCTGGTATATTCAATTAAGTGTCGTTTTTTTCACTTTACATCAAGAGTTAGTTGCTATATTGGTTTTACTCTTAACCTTTTATTTCTTGCTTGTATCATTTTCTCAATCAATTTTATTGTACTTTTTATTAGATCTTTCTAAAATGTTGATTCTCGTTTTTTCTATGATTTATGAGTACGTTACATAGTATAGGATTATCTCTTTATTTCCACATATTTATTTAAGTTTTCCTCTTATGACCATTTGAATTGTTCTCATCTTCTTGTTTCACGTCTCATATATATATGAGCTAATTCTTAGTTATGCAATTACATATTATTCAAGTCATGAGATATTTATTTAATGAGGAAAAAACAAATTTAATGATTTGCAATAAAATAAAATGGAATTATATAAAACAAAAGAGATATGAAATTGGTGTAAGAAGTAATTTCAAGGAGAAAAATAAAGGAAGTAATATTTTGATATTTTATGAATTTGTTTTTTTAAATACGAGAAGGAAAAATATTTATTTTTTAATTAAAATTTAACTACAATGATTTTGTATTGTAGCTATATAATTGCATATATCATATACTAATATTGCATAATTAAATGGTCATAGAGATATGTGAATCTATAACCTCTCCACTATAATTCTCCATTTAATTAATACATAATATAAATATGAATGTGGTTATGGGGAAGCTATGTAATATGGGAAGTGTATTTTTTGATTTTGATAAATATAATGTGATACCAGTTGCTAAGAATATGGACAGAGAGAAGAGAATATTCAAGAGGGGTCCAAGGGGGAGAATTATTTATGGGTATTACTTGAACCCATTTTCCTTAATTTTATTATCATTGGGGAAGCCTTTTAATTTATGTTTGAGTGTATGAGAATATAATCATTAAACTCATGTAAAAGGGTGGGTGTGAGATTCACGTCCCATAGTTATTGGAAAGCATGGGGTTGAAGCAATCAGCGTTGGGCAGAGTGAGCAGTCAATGGTCTTGGGAAAATAGAGGAAATTCATATGGGGATTAGGCAGTTTTGCACCTTCAATTTTGGCATGAACAACAAGCAGAGAGGAGAAAAAGAGAGCACGGGAGCTAGAACAAGAATGTTGGAGCGTTTTGGAGATGGAAATTGAAGAGTCGGGTTGTCGAGCCTGAAGAGTGAACTCTTGAGTGAGTTGCACTGTAACAACAATTGTTTGATGTTGGTTACTAATAGTTTTCCTGGCAATGAGTTCCCAACAAAGAGATTCCTAGCTACTTGAGCTAAAGAGACCTTGATAAATGAATGGGACGCCCGATGGACTGAGAAACAATGAAGGGGTACATTCCTTGGGTTGGGCAAGTCAAGAAGAAAAGAGTTGTAAAAAATTCAAAATAACTATAGGAGAAAATCAGTGGGTTGTGTGATAGTGAGTTGTGAGTGGATTGTGAGAGGCACCCTTCTCATGTGGATTCCTAACCCCAACTCGAGAGTGACTTGTTGTTGAGATTTAGAACAACAAGTCTATGGTTGGGTGGAAATTCCTTCTCTTACCAAGGAGTTGGTTGCACAAGTAGCTTAAAAAATAAGTGTTTATCTATTGAATGAGTTTATTAGTTGCATTCATGATTATTTAGAATTGTTGTAGATGCATTTAATTTTGGGTAGCAGAATATGATTTAAAATGTAAATAAAACGTAGTTATAAGCTACAACAAATAAATTAACAAAAAATTTGATTTTAAGTGTATAACTCTGCAAACGTGAAAAGGGATGCAAACAAAGTGGCAGACTGCCTAGCAAATGAAGGAGTTAACACCAAGTTGGAACAAATCCACTGGAAGGCCCGAACTTATGCTTGCACTGATATCTCGAAGCATTGCCAAGCCCTCGCCAACAGAGTTTTACTACCCCCGGATGGGGTGACACGTCGACTATCCGAGACACCTGGAGCGGAGCCAGGCCTGGCCTTAAATGAGGCAGGTCAACCCCCATCCCCTCAACATTAAGGATGGGAGTTGGCCCCAACCTCCATTCTCATGACAGGGAACTTATCCCTTGCGTGAGTAGTCTGGAGTTGCAGTCAATTAAGAAGGAGGAGTTAATGGAGGAGGTCGTCCCATCGCCCCATCTGTTTATGACTCGCTCGTGCCATGGATTCATCGAGTTCGACCTTGCCCTGCACCAGTTCGGCAACAATGAGCTTTGGTGCAACCACCAGTCCACCCTCTGCAATGTATCTATTCGAATTTCCATTTTGATGCCGCACAAACGAGGGAAGCCACGTCGTGGCTCAGCCTGGTATGCCCTCACTACCCGACAAAAGAGACTGCAAAGGATGGAACGAGTGTTATCTATGGCTCAGACTCAACTCGCGCGCAGAGGAAATGTGGCCAGAACGCCTCCCATGGCATATGTGGAAGAGGTCTTCCCGGAGGAGCCAATTCAGGCTCCCCTGGAGCATCTCCTCTTCACTGTGCCTAATAACTGGCAGCCACCAAGCGACTTTCGGGAGGAAGCCTTCCTGGTCGCTACTGAGGAACAACAAGCTCGTGACACAGAGGAGTTTCCCACCTGCTACATAGAGGAGGAGATTCTAGAAAATTTGGTCTCTCAAGAGGTCACACCCGCAGCTGGACACACCTCGAACAAAAGCATGGAGAGTGGCCAGAATGAGGAAGTAGGTATGGAGCAGCAAAGGGAGGTAGCACCAGGCAAGGCTGAAGAGAACAGACCAGGAGGCACGACAAGGGAGGGTGACATGGTCCTCATGCCACCTCCCATATCGTTCATGTAGGAACAGGGGCGTGTCCCGCCACCTTTTTTCCACCCGAAGCACCTTGAATTGTTGTTTGATTTGCGGGGACAGATGGTGGACCAAGTCCACTGTGGCACCCTCATGAGCCAGCATTTGGATATGCTCTACGATGTATTTTCCAACGCGCCAGTAGGGCAAAGATGCCCAACTTGTGCGCAACCTTTCGTGATGCCAGCTAGGGCAAGAGCGCAGGATAATGACGTCGACATGGCCACCTCTGAGGCCACCGGGTAATTGCAATGGTTGTGCTTCCGGTTTCAATCTTGTTGCTTAGGGTTCTATTTATGCTTCTAGTTGTATTTTGTAAAACTATAGTCACAGTTTAGACCATGGAACGCCATTAGTCCTGGTTTCCTACGGGCAGGACATATGGTGAACCACCTATTTTGGACAAGGAGAAGAATGGCTGCCAATTGTTCTAGTTTCCGCTAAATCGACGGAACAACTAGCAACCTATGCATAGCTGTATTTTTGTCACTTAATATAGCATAAACCACCTCTTTTTTACTTAAAAAAAAAAGTATATAACTCTGCAAGTAATGTCCATCTGTTATGCTAAGAGACTTTACATGGGTAACCCAAAATGATTAAACTATTTCAAAATTGTAGAAGAGATCTTTAATCAAATTTACCATAAAGATAACATAATATCTATAAAATAAAAGAGATTGTAAATGAGAAAAAAATGTTTTTTACATGAGTAGATATTTATTTTAATTTTAAATATAATAATAATAATAAATATTATGTAAATATTTTAAAATTGAAACAAATTTATTATATTTATAAATATTTTTGAATTAAATATAATTTAATTTTTCATTTAAATTTAAAAAAAATTCAAAAAACCATTAATATATAAATACTTAACAAATGAAAAATAGAAACCATCTCTGATCAAGAATCAATATCAAAAAAATACTGGGACCTATGGATTATGGGCCACCACGCTTCCTTGTTGAAAAAATACTTAACAAATGAATTCAATCAAAAAATTGAGTACAGAACTGATGATGATCCACTGGCCCAAAATTCAAGAATTTAATGACATTGATATTCTTCTAGGCAGTAAAAGTGCAATGCAATTGACGTCTTCAACAGTTACTTGCTGTACAAAGCTTCAATGATCTTCTAATGGAAAGCGTGCAAGTTGCAATAATTTGTTTTTGAGTCTGCCAAATATGGAAGAAAGAGATGATTGAAATCTTGCTAAATAAAGAGAACAACCTCGATGCTTTGGCTGGGTTTCTCTTATAAAATAATAAGTATTTTGCTAATTTATAAGTTGGCTGGGTTTGGCTGGGTTTTTCTTTTGCTAATTTATAAGTAAAAGAATAAGTATTTTTTAATTATAAAATTAATTTATTCTTTCTTAAATATTTATATAATTTATAAGTAAAAGAATAAATATTTTTTAATTACAAAATTAATTTACTCTAATTTAAAAATTTATTTTTTTTACAACTTAAATTTCGATGAAATCTAAATTCATTTTCTTTGATTAAATTCTAAAATCAATAAATAAACCTTAAACACTAAATAAACGTATTCCATCTTAAACATAAAGAAAAAACAAACTTTTTTTTTCCCGGAAGAAATTATCTCGATTTTATAAGAATTATAAAATCATTTACAATTCGCTGGAAATACCGTTGCCAGTTCCGTTCAAAATACAAGATCAGACAGGGTCTTTCAAGAAATAACAAAAACTGCCAGGTAACAACAGGAAGCAAAAAACAGTAAGTGGCATGGGCCGAAACCCAGGACATAAACCTCCGATTCTACTCCTGCTCAGACAGCAACAGTCGAAGGCAGAGCTAACGGCTCATCAAGGGTGACAGTCACCAATGTCTCACGAACAGGCAGAATACATAACAGCATCCAGTGCTCCCCAGCTCATCAAAGAGTGACAGCCACCAATACATAACGAGCCAACAGAAAAACAAAAACGCATCCAATGCTCAAAGTACAAGGCACAGGGAAGGTCGAATTTGTCATGGAGGTTCGAAGAGATTGTAGGAGGAAGTCGGACTCTCCCGATCTCTGTCACAGTGGAAGATTGATAATCTGCCAATCACTTGATTGAGAGCACGCTTCGAAAGAGCATCTGCCTCCGAATTGAAGGATCTGGGAAGATGACGGAAGGTGATGTCGGAGAAGGAGAGGGCCAGCTGTTGCGTTTTTTGTTTCCATCCGTCCACATGGATGGATTGAAGACTACTCATAATTACTTTCGAGTCTCCTATCACGTGTAGATGGTTTAGGGACCAGCAGGAAGCAATCGTAAGAGTGGCCCAAAGGCCCAGTAGCTTGGCTTTAGTGTTCGATCCCCTGCCACAATTTAAAAACCACTTTTTCGTCCGTTGAGGGTGGGATTTGAATGTGCCACCAGCACCACAACAAGAGCCTGAGGAGAGAGCCGCTCCATCAAAAAAGGCCACCGAGTAACCTTCTCGCAGGAAGGTATCTACCGCTTTGAAAGGAAGTGATTTGACGGTAGTCTGCTTCCACTGAAAAGAGGCCAGCGTTCTGTAAAAGACCGCCTGAAGGGAAGGAGAGGCGTCCTCAAATAGGACCCTATTACGTTCAATCCAAACATGCCAGCAAACAAAGACAGCCAGCGATGGAGGGGCTGCTTGGACATTGAACCAGGAGGAGAAACACTCCAAAAAGGAGTCACTGGTCCAATAGAAAGAAAGGGGAAAATGCTTCAGAATACGATCCCAAATCGCTTGGGCAAAAGAACAGTGAGTGAACAAGTGATGGAGGTCCTCCGAGGCTCTACGACAAAGCACACAATAACCTGGACCCTGCCAACCTTTTCTGCAAAGCGACTCCCAAGTAAGGAGTTTGTCACTAGCACAAAGCCAAAAGAATAATTTGTGCTTAAGAGGGAGCACCCAGGACCATAATCGGCTGAGCCAACATGGCTGTGCCACAATATTCCTCTCTGTCAGCAGAGCATCATAGACATTTTTGGCGACCACTCTGCCAGAACCGTCTCCCCCCGTCCAGGTGAGGGCATCTGGAACGACAGAGAGAGAGAGGCCCGAGCATCTTAAAGCTGTTGTATAAGAATCGAATTCCTGTGCTAAATGCCCACCGAGATCCAGCTCACTACTATGTAACCAAAAATCCGGTAGAGGGAAGGCACCGGATCCCCTCTTCAGTTGCACAAGGGAGGTCAGGTTCAGGGATAGCAAATGGGACCTGAGTTGTAAAGAGAGGATTGAAAAATCATCAAGGCCAATTATTTTGTCCCTGCCAATTTTTATTTCATCACCCACTCCAGGACGCCAACGAAGCCAATGAAGAATAACATGAGAGGAGGTGACCAGCCCTTTCCAGAAGGGGGAAGCCCAACGCTGAAAAAAACAAGGCTTACGAAGCCAAGAGGTAAGGGGTCTGTCACCTAAGTATTTATCTTTGATAACCCGTTGCCAAATGTCGTTGCTGGAAATCGCTCTCCAAAAGGAGCAAGCAAGTAAAGCCGTGTTAAATAAGGAGAGATTCTTGAGTCCCCAACCCCCTGCTCTTTTTGGCCTGGAGAGTGTCTGCCAGCTGCTAAGGTGAAAACAACGATTTCCTGCAAGATCATTCCACAGAAAGTTGAAGGAGAGTTTGCGGAGCAGAGAGATAATTTTGGCAGGGACTCGTTCCAGAAGCATCCAAAAGACTGCTAGACTCTGCAAAACCGTCTTGACCAGGATAAGACATCCCCCTAGGGATAGCCATTTGTTGCACCAAAAACCTATCTTCCTTTCAAAGATAGACACCAGCCAAGACTAATCAGAAGCGGAGGAAGCACTCGGTTTAAGGTGGTACCCCAGATACTTGCAACCAAAGGTTAAATCAGTGAAAGAGAAGGGAATGACTCCTTTAAGAGAAGAGAATTCTGACTCCGTAGGACCCCAATAATGGACCGTCGACTTCAGTGGGTTTATGGACAGACCTGAAGAAGAACAAAAAATATGTAGGATGTCCATGATCGCTTTCCATTCCACTATATCTGCTTTGGAAATTAATAAAATATCATCCACGAACATGAGGTGGATGATCCTGATAAGGTTTGAGACCTTAATACCAGAGATGCAGTGTTCAGCAAGGCTTTTTCGGAGTAGCAGGCTGAGCCCTTCCAGGACTAAAATGAAGAGGTAAGGCGATAGGGGGCATCCCTGACGGAGCCCCTTCTCGCTCTTGAAAAAACGGGACGCCTCCCCGTTGATCAAGACAGCAAAGTTGGCACTTGAGATGCAAGCCATAATCCAATTAGTGAACATAAATCCAAAGTCGACAGAATGGAGGATGAGTCTTAGAAATTCCCAGTCAACACTGTCAAAAGCCTTCTTGAGGTCCAGTTTCATAACCAATGCTTTTTGTTTTTTTTGAAAGATGCTATGAATGCACTTGTGGGCCACCCCGATGGCGTCTTGAATCCTTCTTCCCTTTAAGAACCCAAGTTGTTCGGCTGAGAGGCTCCTTTCCAAAATCGGCTTAATCTGATTGGCGATGACCTTGGAGATTAACTTGTAAACTAGATTGCAGAGGGAAATCGGTCTGAAATCGCTGAAGGAAACCGGGTAATCTTCTTTAGGAATAAGGACCAGGAAAGTAGAGTTTAAACTAGAAGAGATTTTACCTTTAATCCGAGCATCCTCCACCATCAGAAGAAGGTCCTAGCCAACAACGTCGAAATAATGGGAGAAGAAATCGGCCGTCCAGCTGTCAGGCCCAGGACTCCTCTCCTTTCTGAAAGAAAACAAAATCTCCTTTATCTCCAGCAGAGTAACAGGCTTAAACATTTCAGTGGCTTTGGAAGCGGAAACCAAATTTGGAAAAAGGCTGGCTGTAGTGACTTTTGCCGTCAGATTTTGCCCACTGCACGAAGATAATAACTTTTCAAAATGAGAGGCCGCTTCCATTTTAAGAGCCTCCTATCCACGGATGGACCCTTCAGATTCGCTTTCAATGGACCAGATAACCTTTTTATTCCTGTTTAGACTAGCAATTTTGTGGAAATATTTAGTGTTTGCATCTCCCCACTTGAGCCAGGTCGCACGGCTACGAAGCCTCCAAATCTTTTCATCTTTCCGCAAAACAACATTCCGATTAGCCTCCAATACTTTTAAAGAAATCTCCTCCGCCGATGACAGAGCTGTAGAAAATGATTTTGTGATGAAATACAAGATCTTTGACTCCAGCCTATTCAGATTGGAGTCCTCCGCCTTTTTCTTGCGAGAGTGCCAGTCTTTAGTGTGCTTTTTTAGGACATTTAGCTTCCAAGCTATTCTCAGCTGGGGATTAGCTTCAGAGAGAAAGCGTTGATCTGACCAAACATAATGAACCAGAGTGGTGAAGTCAGGGAAGTCGGCCCAATGGTGATTGTATTTGAAGGGGAAAGGCTTAAATCTGAAAGGGAGGTTCATGGTAAGGATGATGGGCGCATGGTCTGAAAAGAAGGGAAGGACAACTCGAGAGGTAGGAGAGACTGAGTAGGAGAAGAGAGCATCGGAGAGAAGGAAGCGATCAAGCCGTTTGGCAATGGCTTCAGTGCCCCTTCTCCCATTTCGCCAGGTAGGGGCGAGTTTAACTGGCACAATATCTATAAGATTAAAAGCAGTGAATAAGTCTCTGTACAGGTTTATACCTGAGCCGGAAAAAACAAACTTATCCCATCTTAAAACATAAAAGAAAAAACAAGACAATAAGGAAATGTGTTATTCTTTATATATTGATTTTTTTATAATGGAGGTTTGATTAATATATTTCAAACATAAAGTTGAGCGATACTTTACTTTGTAAAGAAAGATGAGGTAATACCATGCAATGATTAGGTATAATGTAGATCCTTTTTCCCTAAAATATATTGCTGTGCACATATTTATAAAAGTGTTTAAAGATGTGAGATAGATATATTCCCTTTACTCGATATCAACGGTTTTCTATTATATTGATCTTATTTCTTATTTGCATTATTTTTGTTGTATTTTTTAATAAATATATTTCTTATTTACTATTTTTTGGATTAATTTTGTTGTGTTTCTTAATAAATATCTGGAAATATTGATTGTCAATTTTTAATATGTAAATTTGATTTCTTCATGATTTATGATTTATGAATAGGTTATATAATCAATTAATAAAAATTGGTTCTTAATTTTTTTTAGTTGTGTAATGGAATATTAAGCTTCAAATAATTTGGCATTTTAGATGTACACTACTTTTCAGTGTTTTTTTATCTATTTGACATCTTTATTTTTTTAAATCTCGTTATTTAACCATTTTATGTATTGGTGGTTCCTTATTTTCTTCTTATTTTTAACTCATCTTTATTGATTTTACTAGAATCTCATCATTATTCATCACTATTTTTTTTTATTTATATAAAATCAATTTTCTCAATACTTTTAATTCTACTAAATATAATTAAAAAAAAAAAAAACTTAAATGCAACCAACTTAAGAGAAAGTACGCCCTTAGAAAACATGCACAACTTGGGATAAAACACACCCTTGGAGAATGTGCACAACTCGGGAGAAAACATGCCCTTGAAGAATGCACCTAGCTTGAAAGAAAAGTCGAGCATCATGAAGCTTAGAATATTATAATTTTATAATTATTTTTGAGTAGTTAAAGGATATTAATAGTTTATTTCTAAGTAGTTGAAGACTATTATAGTTTACTTTTTAAGTAATTTATTTATTTATTTTCCTTTTCTCTCAAAAGATATCAATATTGATTTTCTCCAATTTTGGTTTGGAATTTCTATTTAAGAAGAAAGCATAATAGAATGAAGTGTGTGAGTTTTTTAATTATTTCATTTTTTTTTATCTCTTACATTATAATTCTCTATAAAATTGGTATAAGAATTTATCTATTTTGTCAATTGGGTTTAAGTTGGGTGGTTGGGAGGAATAATTGTTATCTTTCTTATCTAGGTTCAATTCCTGCAAGTGATATGTTGAGCCTTGTTGTTAATTGACTTTGTGTCTTGAAGATTCTAGGGTTTACCCTGGGTACCATCCTCAAAATGAGGGGAAATACTCAGGGGTTTTACCCAGGCTGTGTAACCTAGAAAAAAATACTTTTTTCCTTGGCTTCCATAGTCACCCAATCAAATTAAAAAAAGAGGGACCCAAGTAAAAGAAGGGGGCTCAATCTCCTCCATGCTCTAGTAGGGATCCACTCCCTCAAAATAGTATACATACTCTAGTAATATATCACATGCTCTAGTAGTAGACGCACTCCAACATGGATTCACTCCCACAAAAGTGCTTTTTTTCATTAGATCACAACGCCTCCCAATCACACCAAAAATTGAGAATTTGACCAACCAAACCCCCACGTTTACAATCTACATCTTTAAATCATGCATGCTACACTCAAATAATTGATAGAATCAAAGTTAACCACCATACATACTAAAAATGTAGGCTAACCCTCAACTTTAGTGTGATCCAAAGGCATTTCTTCTTAGATTTGTCAGATCCTTTGATAGAGAACAGGTTCATGCATGGATCAGATCTTTATCAACCTATTTCAAGCACAAATCATATTTACCAGACATAATAAAATCTCTATGGCACCTTCCATCTCGATGGAATAATTGCATAATGGTGGGAACAAAACCAACAACAATCTACCAAGGGAGGCTCTATGTGCATAAAACTTAATGATGCAATGAAAAGCTCCTACCCAATCATGAACCAACATACCTTTTGTGCAACAATTTACCAAAGGAAGCTCTTTATGGATATAAATCAATAATGTGACAACCAACTCCTACCCAATCATGGACTATCATAGGTTATGCACATCAATTAGAGAATTTTTTTAATCCATTGGGCTATATTGAGGGAATTTGGCCACATTGGCTACAATTCCATCAATTTTCAAATTAGACAATGCAACTAGATATTGAGACACTCTATAGACTTCAAGTCCAACTCTACATCTTAGATCCTAGACAAGTACTCATTGTTAAATTCAATTATAGTGTATGGTTGTCTTTGCATAATGAAGTAGCTATAACATCTATGTTGTCTTTATCTTTTACATTTCAATGTACCCTAATAGGGGAACACAAGCTAGAAAAGAGGCCATTAAACCTATATCCATCTTGAAATTCCTTATAGGCCTCCCTAATCAGTCTACATCTCCTCCGGCCAATCCCTCTTCACGTCAATGCCCTAGCCAATACTATAATTTTTATAAGAGTGAGCTCCATGTAATACATTTTCATACCACACTCTCCAATGCCAACGATCCATGAAGACTTTGTTTTAAGAACTACATCTTATTACTTCACCCCCTTCGAACTTGATCTTTTTTTCTAGAAATCAAATACCCTACTTAACTAGATCCCTAGCCCTCTTTGATGAAGTAACAATCCACAAATTCAACGTCCAAAAGTTTCACCTATGCATCATACACCAATAGAGGCTTATAAATATTGTTCATCCCGCATGACATTCACTCTAGCCTCTCCTCAAATCATATTAGGATTACATCTTTTTGAAACCCTAAAGTATACCTCCTTCCCATGGCATTCAACATGAAATCAAACTCTTACCAAGTGCCTTATTACCCAATGCCCCTGCTTAATGGTTGTCTCTTGTTGAACATGAACGACACCTAAATTGGTCTTCCTACATCCAACAATTCCATTTAGTCATAAAATACAATATGCATTGTGTGAATAAAGTGGTAGATCTTCTCAACTGCCCTCCCACACATGCCTTCCCTATTGTTGACATTCACATAACAACTTATGATGAGTGGGAATCCATATTTAGAGCCTATCATCAACACCTTGTAGCACCAAATAGTAGGTAATCAAATCCCCTTTTCGGACTACATAAACTAGGATAGATCATTGTATAAACTCTCTTAGATGTGTGTATCCACTTCGAACGTTCACATATTTTTTATTCACAAAGCATCGAAAGGCAATTTCAACCTAGATAATATCCATGAAAACCATTATCCCTTATAGTTATCGCCAAAACTACCTTTAATGAAATCATATGCTTTCTAATAAAATCTTATAACAATTTTTTTTTAAAAACAAAATTAAAATTGAAATGAAATAAATTTTTTTTATAAATTTTTTTTTTCAAATTTAATTGTGATCAAAATTTTATTACAATTTAAATTTTGTATATGATGGAATAATATTTTTAAGGACGTGTCGAAATGACCCCTAATTGAATGGCATTGATATGCTACTCGTGGTATTGAACGTGCAATTGACTTCAACCGTGGCATTGATACTCATAGTAACTTGCAAATGACTTCAACGCTCCCTTAATTTCAAGGATCTCCTAATAGATAGGTAGATGAGCACTACATCGTTTTGTATGTATGAGTCTTCTACTACTACTATTTTTCTAACCCTGATGTGGCCTCAGTATTTCTTCCACTAGCAACAAAGGTTGTTTCAATGGAATTATTTGGCTTGCTCTAAACTCCCAAACCTTATTTGCTAAGATGT
>JASDQU010295341.1:0-14180 GCA_032191745.1 Picea mariana | reverse complement strand
AAGCATAAAAGGAGACTCCGCTGGGGTACCTTTTTCGACAATAGTCTAGCCGGTTCGAAAAAGGGATAAACTAGCACCAATTAGACATCAATTCAAAACCATTTTAACGAGTGTGACAAGGATAAGATCACTCGGCTATTTGTTCACTTTTAAGGAGTCTGAAAAAATCTTAACTATGGACTCTGTCAGGAATATTCTTCTAGACCAATTTAACGAGTGTGAAATAATAAGGTCACTCGACGATCTTTTCAATTTTAGGGAGTCTAAAAAGAGCTTAACTATGGACTCCGTGGGGGTTTCTTTTTAGTAAATTTAGTCCCTTAGGCCCGAAAAAGGAATAAAATTATACCTGAGAGTACTCTTCTAAAGAATGGGAATTCGATAGAGTATACCTTTGTTCGTATAGTTGACCGTCCAGAGCAAAAAATGGGTAAACTACCATCGGATAGACGTGACTTCAAATTTTATTTTAACGAGCATGAAAGGTCACAAGATCGCTCAACAATCTTTTCATTTTTAGAGGGTTTGAAAAGGGCTTAAAAGGACACCCGTTATTTTTTGGGAGTCCTGAGGGTAAGACAAAGAGTGAAAAAGACTCATGCAAATGAGGCTCAAACTCATATTCAGGAAAGACTATACTGACTCCTGAGCCTACAGTGTTTTTAGAAACGACATGGACACCATAATGTAACCAGGACCTACCTAGGGCATCCATGTTCGGGTAAGCTCTACCACCAAGTCGCGACACTTCTAGAGCAGAGATGACGGTTTTTTGTCACAACCTGATGGGATCGATCCTATAGCATAATAAAAAGGCAACGAGATGTAAAAGTTGGGGTGGTATCCTAACCTATATGCTCAAGTTGATTTTTGAATTTTTTTTTTTTTATATGGACCATCAATATTTTTTCGAAACTCAAAAAAAATTGTCCCAATACCTGATCAAATTCCTCCCATATAACTCATGGATCACTCTAAATGGTTTTTGGTATAAAGAAACTGATAAGGGGGGCCAAAAAAGTGACAAAAAGAGGCCCAAAAGTCTATAAATAGAAGTTGGTAGCTCACTATTACCATTTCTGATTTGGAAATTGACTCTGGAGCCAAAAGACCCCCTTTGCCAAAGATAGTGATTCCGGGAGCTACAGTGGACGAAACAAACTTATGCTTGGACCAAGTAAGTACAAACTCCCTTATCTAGCTATTCAATACTTCAATTTAGTCATTTAGTTTATTTTTTTGGGTGGGCGTCGACCTTAAAAAGGTCATCCCTAGGTACACGCGGTCAGTGTAAAGTCTGCCTGCATGTACACGCGACTGTCACCTATATAGCCCACATGTACCCCCCTTATTGATGGAAAAGCAAGCTAAAAATAAGTATTGACCCTTCCTTACCTTTTTGTGTTGGCAGGATGTATGTCCAGTGGAGGGAAAGGGAGCATGAGGCAATCAGTGAGTTGGTTGCTGCAGATCCAAATGTTGTGGCCATGTTAATGAAATGCAGTTTACTCAAATTTTTTCTATGTCCGTTTATGCATGTGAAACCAAGGCTACTGAATGCCTTGATTTATTACTGGCATCCTGATGCAGAGGCCTTTATGCTAGAGGGGCAATCATTGGTGCCCACCACCGAGGATATTTACTTTCTGACTGGCCTCTCAAGGAGAGGGGAACCAGTCAACTTCCAGACTTTTCCTATGGGGCCGAGAAAGATCTTGGAGTTGATAGCTGACCACTGTGAGGCTGGGACCAAACATGTAGGCTCCCAGGTACCCATTAGCAAGATTACCAACTTAGCGCTACAAACTATCTTTTTACTGATTGGGCGGATTACTGGCTCAGCAGCCGTGCATCAATCTTCGCATGCACATATTAACTGTGCAATCCAGTGCATGAATGCACAAATTTTTGATTGGAGTACCACACTGCTTGAGTGCATGAAGAGGCAATTGACAGATTGCCGACAACAGACACAGAGGAACTTCGGGTTCGGGACCATCTTATGTTTGTTCTTTTTTGAGAGAGTTCTGAGTTTCAGTCCTCAGATTGTAGTACGAGGACATCAGGCCTCTTTCCCTGCTGTTATCACTCCAGTAAACTCTCCTAGGATGTAAGTCGGAGATGCCTGGTAACTTACTCTTTTTGGAAATATTTTCTTAATATTTGATGTGGTTTTTTGGATCAAGATGAATATCTAGGGACTGGACTGTATTTTCAAGACTGTCTAGAAATATAAAATCTCACAAGGCCTTCTAGTAACGCAGCCAGACAAGGTTTGATTAAATGGAGAAGAAAACAACTATTGAACCAGATTATACTCATATAAACAAGCACAATGGGTTTAATAACTAAAGAAATAACTTATGATTATCAACTTAATCAATCAATTAGTGAGATGATAGTCACATGCAGATTGAATGAGCCTCAATAAAGAATTTTCACTCATAAGATATCAGAGAACAGAAGAGAAAAATCATACAACACAACTGAAGGAAGCTTGTAATTTCTCATATAATAAGAATAGGTCTTTTGATTACAATAGCAGCATGTAGAACCCAAAATCGAACACCTGGTTCGTCTCAAAAATAGGTATTTATAGTCTTACAAACAGTTTTACAGATCCTAAAAACATGGATCTGTATTTAATAAAGAAAACTCAATTCTATCTAAACAACTTGAAAATAAAGTCTTTAACAACTAAACTAGAAAGTCGAACTGTCTTCAATCTTCAAAATCACCAGCTGCATCCTTCAGCTCTTGATCTCTGCAATGTGGTGAAGAATAACAGGACACCTGTCTTTGACAGTTGAATCTCCCAACGTTCATGGTCAATTTTTGAGGAAATGGTTTTTGCATTTGTTACCAAAATTCACTCGAACCTTTGATGTTGAACCCTTTGCATGAAATCTGATAGCCCACTGATACACTGGAGCCCCTTCAAAACCTATTTGGAATGAACTGTCATGTCTTTGGCTCCAAAATTTACTTTCCCAGCTTTCAATAGCGCAACCGTTTAATTTTTCACAGGTTAGCTGTTGAAAGTTGTCACTTTCCACAGCTAACGAGTCATAAAATAATATCTTTGCGCTGGGGAAAGTCCCGATTGCTCTCAAAATGAGTTTTCACTTCAAAATTTGATTTCAAACAGAACTCATTGGGTATCCGATTTCTCACCTTGCATATTAACGGTGACTTGAGCGAGTACCTTCAGATCTGGATGGGTTTTTTGGCTTAGTTTTTGTTTCAACCTCCTTATCTGACTTTTGAGGCATTTGGCAAGCCACCACAAGCTGTTGTAGTCTTTGGTGAGTTTTTTCTTCCTCTTCTTCTCTCTAACACTTTCCTTAGCCAATATTTCGAACGCACCATTGGTCCTGGCGAAGTTATCAGATAACTTCTTATACCTTTCTTTAATCACCCGCTCCAAGACCTCTTGCTGGGCAATTACCTCCTTGAGATGCTTGATCTTCTGAGATTTCTTTGATTTGGAGTTTTTTGATGATTCTCCTTGTTCTGTCTGATTGAATGTTTCATAGTTCTGTGCACACTCAGCTGACTACTCAGGACTCTTAGTGACAGGGCATTGACCTTGCTGCTCTAATTCTGAATCTGAATAGGGCAAGTTTAATATATTCTTCCCTGTACTCTTCTCTGTGACTTTCTCTGTGGTTTGTTCTGTGGTTTGCTCAAAATTTAACCTTTTCTTCGACCTGAGGCGATTTACTCCAGAAATTCTGTCCTCTAGAGGTCCTGGCAGGGTCTTTCTTTTCCTTGAACTGCTTTGAGGAGAGGATTGTTTCTTTGAACTCTTCCCCTGTTCATTTGCAATTTGGTTCTGTGTTTTAAAACCTTCCCAGAATAGGAAATGTTCCGAGCTCCTTCCCTGTTGTTTCAATTCCTCCAGGATAATCAATTGTATGAGGCCGAAGTGACACAGAGTAGTTTTCATGCTCAAGGGTTGAGCTCTAATCTTCTTGCAAACCTTAGTCAAACTTTTATGCAGGAAATATGGAAAATTAAGAGGGGTCTTGCCTGTGAAATGATCCAGTAGTTTGAAGTGGTACATCATCATTTTATCATATCTTCCCTCCAAGGTAATGTACAATTGGATACCTTTGAACAATTCCTGCCATTCTTCGTCTAGATAAGAAACTAGCATACCTTTTTTCCATGCTTTGTGCATGTACCCCTCTTTCAAATAAACTCTGAAATCCAAATTTTTGGGAGAAGTGGTTTTAAACCATCTCTGACCGGTTCTTGGTAAACTTGTAGCTGTGGAAATGACAGCTTCATCCACTCTAATTTCCATGGACCCAACGCGAGCTTTATTGCCATCGAAAGTCTTGGCAAAGGCTTCTGTTGTAGCCTGGTGGCAACCAACTTGCAACCTTTCAACAAATTCAATACACCCTGCATTTGAAAAATGTTTCTGGACTTCGGGATGTGTTTGTAAAAAGGACAGGTTATACAACTCTCTCTTGAGTAGAGAACCACTGCGTTTTCTTACCATTCTGTAGCTCGAAAATCCCAACAATTTATAACCCCTGCAACTGCCAGTCGAGCTGAGGTTCTGCGCTGTTGAAAGTAGTTCGGGCTTCGACTCTATTTTGAAACAAATGAAACTTCAACAGACTTCCAGAAACGATTTGTGATATGGAAACCACTGTTTGATTTGATGTTTTCAGGCCGGCGGTACCTCCTCTGTACCTACATCACCGAACTCAAACTTGCCATCCCGGATGCCATGAGTGTTGAGCGTGAGTTTTTGGGTCGGGTTCGAATTACAGTCATATTCTGACATGCATAATTGAGTTTCTATCATTACCCACTCTCATCAGCGCATGCCTTGGATTTTCCTGTTGTGGGATGATCATATCATCATTACCTTCAGACGTGGATATCATGCACGTGATTCCCGCTTTCTTAAACAACGGCCCATGGAAAATGCCTCTGTCAGCTGTTCATACTTGCCACTTACGCCAGCGCGTGACCCTGTGGAAAACCCCTGTTAGCTACGGAAAGTATACACTTTCAACAGTGCACCACTTTGTAAAAAGCACTCCTTAGCTGCGGTAAGTATGCACTTTCAACAGCGCACGACCTTGTAAAAACCGCTCCATAGCTGCTTAAAGTATGTACTTTCAACAGCGCGCCACCCGTAGAACTGATTGTTGGACATTTTGAAATTAACCACTTTCAACAGCGCACAGACTTATGAGAAGTGCTTCTTAGCTGCTGAAAGTCGTCACTTTCTACAGCGCACACTCAACTTTTGGACATACATTAGCTGTTGAAAGTGAATTATGCAAATTTTGAAAAAGAAGACTTTATGTATCATATTATTTTCTAAGACGAAAACCAAAACCTAAGTTTTGCAACTATAGAAACTCAAAAATGACTTGAGGTTACAACCTATCACATAAAAAAGCAAATAAATCCACCAATTGATTTGAGGAGTTAACACTGGCTCCTATTGGGGATGAACACCTCCCTGTGAGGTTTCAAGAACCATAGAATCAATGCCTTTCCTGAACAAGAATCTAAAAACTAAACTACCTGCTAGTGTTTCTGTTGGGCATGGAGTTATTGAAAAATAAAAACTAAGACTATCATTACAATGTCTAGGCTTCACATCCTTAGACGAAATAAAGTTTTAAAACTCGCTCGTTTACCGGGCCACTGAACACTTCTTCACCCTCCAGATTCTGCAGAATGAAAGTGTTGTTGTTTTGCACCTGAGAAATCAAAAAGGGGCCTGTCCACAGAGAATCGAACTTGTTATGCTTTCCTTTGTCCTTCCTAAGAGCATCCCACTTTAGAACCCAGTCACTGATCTGAAAACTTTCCACCTTCGCCTTTCTGTCAAACGTCTTTTTGATTTGCATCTGATGAGCTTTTGATCTGTCCACTAACTGTTCACGAGCTTGTTGCAGTTCCACCAAATCCAACATCCTTCTTACCATGTCATTTTTCTCAGTCTGCTCTTCCTGAAAGAACTTAGCCACAGGCAAAACTAATTGAACAGGAAAAATTGCATTAGTCCCATAAACCAACTTGAATGGGGAAGTTCCAATGGATTTTTTAATAGTTACTCTGCCTGCTCACAGAGCAAATTTCAGTTTGGAATCCCAATTCTTCTTATTTTCCTCTAACAGTTTTCTTATGATTTTGATCAAGCTTTTATTCGACGATTCAGCCAGGCCATTACCTTGAGGATAGTAGGGAGTCGAGTGTACAAGATGGATTCCCATTGATTCACACATGTTTACCAATGCTTCTGCTTTAAACGCTGCTGCATTATCTGCCACCAGCCTCTTGGGACAACCAAATCTGCTCAAAATATTTTCATAGAGAAACTTCATGACTACCTGGTGTGTAGCATTYYGRGTGGGRATCGCCTCTATCCACTTTKTGAAATAATCYRTRGCTACCARAATCCACTTGTGCTGACCACTGGATGAAGGATTTATCTCACCTATAAAATCTAAACCCCACTGCTGAAAAGGGCCATTCACCACTATAGGTCTCAGGGGTAAATATTTTAGTTGTTCCTTACCGGTAAATCTCTAGCATTTGTCGCAATATTTGACGAATGTACACACATCTGAGAAGAGGAAAGGCCAATAATATCCATCCCTTAGGATCTTATGGGCAGTAGTCTTCCATTAATGATGACCGCCACAAACGGCTGAATGAAACTGATGTGTCACTTCGACAGACTCTTCTTTATCTAAACACTTGAGAAGCAAACCAGCAGGGTCCCTCCAATATAACAGATTATTATAAATGCAGAATTTGATAGCTCTGAGCTTGAGAGCTCAAGCTTGAGTCAAACTGAGTTCAGGGGGAACTTCAAGATTTTGCAGAAAATGTATGATGCCAGAATACCATTCACAGAAAGACAAGTGCTCTGCCACTTGCTGACTGTCATGCTGCCCTTCTGCTGCCAACTCTGTCTGTGAATTTTCTGAAATTTCTGCTATGAAATTAATATCCAGCAGCTTATGATTTTCCTCCGCTAAAATCTTGGCAAGGCCCTAGCCTTTTACCAGTTTGGTGGGCTTTACTTCAATATTGAACTCAATCATATTTGCAATCCATCTCACCCTTTTTTCGTCAATATCTGGCTGAGTCAAAACATCTTTTACAGAAGACGAAGGAATGTATGCGATGACCTTTGAATGAAGGATATAAATTCTGAATGATTTTAAAGATTTTATGAGAGCATAAGCTTGTTTCTTGATAGGGTCATACCTTAGTTAAGCATCCCTGAGTGTCTTGTTGAAGAATGCCACAGGATGATCAAAATTTTCCTCGTCTTTCTGAAGCAAGACCACTGCCACTGTGTCGTAAGAAGAAAAATAAAAGATATAGAAAGTCTTACTGTAATATGGGCTGATCAAAATCGGTGATTCGATGATTGCTTGCTTGATATCCTGAAAAGAGTTTCTTGCACTGTCTGTCCATTTTATCTTAGACCCTTTCTTCAGCATGCATGTTATGTGTTTGACTAATTCAGCAAAATTGGGCACAAACCTTCTAACAAAATTTATCTTACCGAGAAGTGACTGAATGTCCTTTTTTGACCTCGGCAAGGACAACTTTTGAATTGCCTCCACTTGTGCTGGATCAATCATTACACCTTTTGCTGAGGTGATGTGGCCTAAGAGCTTCCCCTTCCTTAGAGAAAACTGGGATTTCTTGGGATTCAATGAGATCCCGAACTATCTGCATTTTAAGAACACTCTTTTCAGATGTTTCAGATGCTCCTCATGGCTGTTGGAATATACTGTAATGTCATCAAGGTATATGAGGACGAAATTGTCTTTCTCTCCCACAAATGCTATATCCATGGACCTTTGGAATGTGGCCCCGGCATTCATTAATCCAAAGGGCATTTTGGAGTACATAAAGGTACCCCAAGGAGTGGTGAATGCAGTCTTCTCCCAGTCATCAAGGTGGACAGAAATCTGATTGTAACCGGAAAAGCCATCAAGAAAAGACATGACCTTTGCCCCTGAAATCCTTTGTAACAAGTGTTCCATCTTAGGAAGAGGATAGTTGTCCTTCTTAGAGAATTTTTTCAATTTTCTAAAATCTACACACAATCTGACCTCACCATTCTTCTTCCTTACGATCACCAGATTGGCAATCCATCTGGAATATCTCAAGGGAACTATGATCTTGGCATCTAGGAGTTTTTTAATTTCTCTCTCAATCACTGGCAGCAGAAGAGGACTGATAGGTCTGAGTTTTTGCTTGAAAGGAATAGTGTCTTTTCCAAGAGGTATCTTATGATGAATAACATCGGGATTATAAGTCTTTAAATCACTATATTTCCAAGCAAACACATCGGAAAATTCCTTCAAAATACTACAATACTTTGACTTCTCATCAGCAGTCAATTTAGAAGACAAATTAATAAACTTGGGCTGGCTTTTACCTCCTATGTTATGCTCTTGAACAACTGGATCTTTCTCCTTTTTGTCTGGCTGATAAGGAACATCATTCTGATCAAACAACCTTTCCAGGGGTACCAAACCTCGAGGTATATAATTGTTTGGTAACTGAACAATATCATGCTGGCCCAACTTCTTCTTTAGCTCAGGTTCCTGTGATTCTTCTTCATTAAGATTCTGCTGATCAATGTGCAAATCAGAAAACTCATCTACCACTTGGAGAAATTTGTTGAGTTCTTCATCATCTTCAAAAACTTTCCAATATTTGATATTATCAGGTAAGGAGGGTCGATATTTTACTTGAATCTCATAGCTAAGCTTAGGGGGCATGGATGGAATGAATGTGCTGGCTGAAACAGCAAGAGAATCAGCGAGCTGATTCATATCCCTTGGTATGTATGAAATTTCAAAAACAGAAAAAGAATCACGCAACTTCCATACCTCGTCTCTGTAAGCTTTTAATCTGACATTCTTAGCTTGAAAGGTGTTATTTACCTGTTGCACGATGAGGTCTGCATCTCCCAATACCTTCAAACCTTTTATTCCCATCTCTTTGGCTGAATTTAATCCCAACAGTAGAGCCTCATACTCTGCTATGTTGTTGGTGGTTCTGAAATCAAGCTTGAAAGACAAAGATATGGTCTCCTTTGAAGGAGAGATCAGAACTACTCCAGCACCTGCTGAATCTTTAGTGCTGGCCCCATCAAAGTACATAGTCCAGACTGTAATGTTTTCACTTTCAGACTGTTGTTTAATAGGCTTCACTAGCTGCATAGGAGTTTATTGACCATCATCAATCTGAAGGATGCATGAACCAAAATTTGTATCCACAGCATAGATAGGATGATTGATGGAATTATTTCCATCACTGATGATATAAGCAAGCTGGTTTTCCCTGTAAAGTCTTTTCATTTCCCCTCCAAACACCGGAATCGTAGCGTATGACAGATCCATCTGCAATGTACCTCCTAATCTTTTTCCCCATGAACGAGACAAAAGAAGCCCAAACTTCAATGGAATATCAACAACTGCCACGTCCATAACCATGCTCCTCATTGGTAATTGAGCAAGGTTAATAACCATGTCTTTGATGAGGCCGAGACATCTGACCTTTCTATAATCAAAGGAGAAAAGATATTGATATGGTTTGGTGACTTCGAGACCAAGCTCATCCATCATAGCCTTTGGCATAAGGTTATGTGATGCCCCAAAATCAAGCAAACAATTGTGAAGAATTTTTTCATGGACATTTAGTGATATGTAAAATGGTGGACAAGAATCGTCACGGTCTTCTATCATGGGCCCTATGGTCACTTTATGCTTATCATCTTGCAGGTTAATGAAATCATCCGATGGAGAGGTCTTAGGCTCAAGAGACTTTAAAATGCTTGCTTTAAATACTTCATTCTTCATGAGTTCAGTTAAAGGCATCAGTATCTTAACCTTTTGAATTTCTGATTCAAAATTGAAAGAAAGAGATGGTCTATCTGAAACCTTCACCTCATTGGAAGGAGCTTTGAGGCTGACTTGCTCTTTGACTGGAGGCTGAGTTTGTTTCTTCTACTGTTTTGCTGGAGGGGGAATTTGTTTTTCAGGAGCTGGAGGCTGATTTTCAGCAACCTCTTTACTCTTCACAAGAGAAAAATCTTCTTTGTTCTCCACAGGAGCAGTAATGGGTGTTTTTGGAACAACATTTTTCTTGGACCTTAAGTTGTAACCTTTTTTATCATCTGTCAAGTAGACGGTTCCTTCAGCACCCACCTCTTGAATTTGCTGATCCATCAAGGCTTCTTCATAGTCTACTTGTGTCAAAAATGAAGAATCATTTTCATCACCAAAACGGTTTATCTCATCTGCATCTTCGATTTCATCGTGAGGTGGCTGTTTCTCTTCATATAACACTGCATTTTGAAAAGGTTATCTAACCCTCTAATCATCAACTAGATTTCTGTCTCTTTGAAGGATTTGAACTTGTGAATTATTCCTTCTGTAAGGAAAAGCATTTGGATTTCTGGGGGAAAAAGCATTTGGCTCTTTTTCCCTTGCTAGTTGCTGATTCTGAACCTTCAACTTTGACATTTCAGATGTCAGACTGTCTAACATCTTCGCCATCTTTTCCATTTTACTGCTAGAAGAAGAAGAAGAGGACTCAATGGCAGGCTTCTTCCTCTCATCCCTTCCTTTAAGCTGCTGAGAGGCTGTAATGTTAGACTCAACCTCGAGGGCAGCATCTTGCATTAAAGCAAGCGTGGCTGATCGTCTCTCTCTAAGGATAAGACAAAAATCTGAATCAAAGGTAGCAAAGAATGTGATCTTCGTTGATGCATCGCTTGGTTTAATCTCTGCAGGGATCTTACCAAACATTTTATTAAATCTCTTGATGAAGTCCGAGACCGACTCTCCATCATCCCTCTTCAAATTTCCAAACTCAAAAATGTAGTATAGCAGATCTCTTCTTTCTCCCCAATGCTTCAAGAATACTTCATCTAATTTTTCAATGCCAGTGATTGAATTTGTTGGTAGCTCTTTGAACCAATTTCAGGCTTGGCCATCCAAACTCTGAACGAAAAATCTAGTCCACACATCTTCTTCTGAAATATTTATGTTTTCTGCATAAGCATAAAATGCTTCAATGTGTTCTTCAGCAGTATACTCCCTTGCTCCCGTAAACTTTGGCATATATTTCTGGTAGTCACCTATTGGCATGGCAGACAGGGGATTTGGCAAGACAAGTGGGGCATATATGTTTGCCAAGATCTGTTCCATCCTGGTTAAAGGGGCAGCCATGGCAGTCTTGGTGATTGATATAGACGAAGAACTTGTAGGAGATGATGGAGGAGATGACCTTCCTGAGTTAGAATAGAATGGCTGTCTCACTTCGTCTTGAGCAGAAGGTTCATGAATTGGTGAAAAATAAGAGGCTTTATAAAATTGACCAAGCAACAATGCTAAATTTTCCTCACCATTAGAGGACAGATCATGGAGAATTTCTTCTAGAACAGGTAGATTGGTGTGAGTGTATAAGACACATTTCGAAGGTTTGATGGGTGATGAATCAAAAGAAGATGAAGAGGAATCTTCTTTCTGTCGGGAGGATTTAGTATTCAATTCTTTTGGATGGGATGAAATGTCAATCTCAAGGACGGAATCAGTAATATTAGAAGAAAAATAAGGTTCTTCTACTTTAGAAACTTGAGATGAATTTTTTATTTCCTGAGAATTCTGGGTTTCAGCAGGGGATTCAACCAAAGACTTTTTAGATATGGAAAGATGAGTATCAGTTGGAATACCTGAATCAATTGCACTTGCAGATCTGGAAACCTGTCTTTGCAAAGCTTTGCCCTTGCTGATGATCTTCTCTGGATCAGGAATTGATGTTGTCAATGGGCCTTCTGGGTTTTCCCTGGTGTGAGCTCTTTTGGGAGCCACTTCATTTCAATGGAGTCACTAGATAGAAAATGTACAACCTGATAGTGTCTATTTCTTGTCTATCATCAAGAACTAGATCTATGTCGTCTCCCAGGGAAGCTGAGCTTCGATCTCCTCTCCCTGGCAACGGCGCCAATTCGTTATCACTCTAGGAAACTCTCCTAGGCTGTAAGTCAGAGATGCCTGGTAACTTACTCTTTTTGGAAATATTTTCTTAATATTTGATGTGGTTTTTTGGATCAAGATGAATATTTAGGGACTGGGCTGTATTTTCAAGACTGTCTAGAAATATAAAATCTCACAAGGCCTTCTAGTAATGCAGTCAGACAAGGTTTGATTAAACGGAGAAGAAAACAGCTATTGAACCAGTTTATACTCATATAAACAAGCACAATGGGTTTAATAACTAAAGAAATAACTTATGATTATCAACTTAATCAATCAATCAGTGAGATGACAGTCACATGCAGATTGAATGAGCCTCAATAAAGAACTTTCACTCATAAGATATCAGAGAACAGAAGAGAAAAATCTGACAACACAACATGTTTCGAAAAATACACCCTTCATTCGAAAAATGTTTCTGGACTTCGGGATGTGTTTGTAAAAAGGACAGGTTATCTAGCTCTCTCTTGAGTAGAGCACCACTGTGTTTTCTCACCATTCTGTAGCTCTAAAATCCTGACAATTTATAACCCTTGCAACTGCCAGTCGAGCCAAGGTTTTGCGCTGTTGAAAGTAGTTCGGGCTTCGGCTCTGTTTTGAAACAAATGAAACTTCAACAGACTTCCAGAAACGATTTTTGATATGGAAACCACTGTTTGATTTGATGTTGTCAGGCCGACAGTACCTCCTCTGTACTTGCATCACCGAACTCAAACTTGCCATCCCGGATGCCATGAGTGTTGAGCATGAGTTTTTGGGTCGGATTCGAATTACAGTCATATTCTGACATGCATAATTGAGTTTCTATCATTACCCACTCTCATCAGCGCATGCCTTGGATTTCCCTGACGTGGGATGATCATATCATCATTACCTTCAGACGTGGATATCACGCACGTGATTCCCGCTTTCTTCAACAACAGCCCATGGAAAACGCCTCTGTCAGTTGTTCATACTTGCCATTTACGCCAGCGCATGACCCCGTGGAAAACCCTTGTTAGCTGCGGAAAGTATACACTTTCAACAGTGCACCACTTTGTAAAACCGCTTCATAGCTACGGAAAGTATGTACTTTCAACAGTGCACCACCCGCAGAATTGATTGTTGGACATTTTGAAATTCACCACTTTCAACAGCGCACAGACTTATGAGAAGCGCTCCTTAGCTGCTGAAAGTCGCCACTTTCTATAGCGCACACTCAACTTTTGGACATATGTTAGCTGTTGAAAGTGAATTATGCAAATTTTGAAAAAGAAGACTTTATGGATCATATTATTTTCTAAGACGAAAACCGAAACCTAAGTTTTGCAACTATAGAAACTCAAAAATGACTTGAGGTTACAACCTATCACCTGAAAAAGAAAATAAATCCACCAGTTTATTTGAGGAGTTAACACCTGCAGTGTGTAGATGGGCAGTGTTACTACCGCAACAGGGTGGTGGAAGGACCGTTGAGTCTTTCGACAATGATTTATTTTCTTGGTTGTCATGACAGATCCCTATTATCGAGGACTACCCGTATGCAGGGATAGATTTCTCTAGAGATCCTGAGATACCCGTGCCTCCTGGTGAGGAGCGAGGGGAGATGGGTAAGTCTCCACCTTTGTAGTTTTTTTTTGTTTGCATATGTAATTTTTATGTCTTTTTGTTATATATATCATTTTTTTGTATGCCAGAGTATTTGATAGGTAAATGTTTGTTGTATGCAGATGTGGGACCCGTGCGACCTGCCGACTATGCACGGAACAGGCGTCGTCCATGGCCAGAAGCCGCGGCTACTGCCGCTGGGGGAGCAGTAGTAGCAGGGAACCTCCCAACCGGAGAGGCCAAGAGGGTCCTTATAGGAATTGAGCGGAACTTCACTGCGATCACTCGCACAGTCCCGATGGCAGAGATAGAGGACCTACCACCATCCATGCAGCCTCATGTTGTGGGGGCACCTCAAACATGGGTCTGATTGTTTAGCTGTTTAGCCCGTGCTGTAGATGATTATAACAGGGCCCATAGGCCCTGAACAGATTTAGACTCTTTATGTGCCACGAGAACCTACTTGTACATATTTTTTGAGGGCATAAGCCCGGTGACTCGTTACTGTTCCCATTTTTTAGGCACTTGCATCTATCTATG
>JASDQU010295340.1:0-11075 GCA_032191745.1 Picea mariana | reverse complement strand
CTGATGAGAAGAGGAAATCAAGGAGTGTTGGCAAACACCATCATCACTCCCAAGGGAACTCCAAGAGGAGGGAACACAATAGTTCAAGCCCATCTCCTACCAACAAGCACATGAGATCTGGAGTGGATGAACTGAAGGGTGAAATGAAAAATATTAATAATCCTACGTTTGATGGAGAGCACAAGAAGGAGGAAGATGCTGAGACATGGCTTCTTGGCATGAGAAAATATTTCCAACTGTAGAATTATTCCTCTCATGCAGAAGTAATAATTGCAATGAATCAACTGAAAGGAAAGGAATCCATGTAGTGGGATCAACTTGTGTAGGTGCAACACATTAAAGAGAAAAATGTTACTTGGAAGGAATTCAAGAAGTATTTCGAAAAGAAATACTTGACTAAGAGATACTATGACAAAAATATGAAAGAGTTATTTGAACTCAAGCTAGGTAACATGACCATTGATGAACATGAACAAAGGTTTTTGGAATTGTTGAAGTATGTCCCTTTCATCAAAGATGAGACTATCAAAATTCAAAGATATCTAAGTGGACTACCATCTTCCATCAATGACAAGACTGAGTATGATGATCCTAAAACTATGGAAGAAACTATAAGGAGAGAAAAATGATTATATGAGAAACAAAGAGAAAAACCCACTTTTTGGAAGGATTGGGAAGACAAGAAGAAATTCAAGATGGATCAAAGGAAGAAGGGAACTAAGCCATCCTTTTTCAGAAATATCCCTCAAGGACAGTCGGGTTTTAGAGAGCCCAGGAAGGCTAAAGTAGGTGGGAAAATCCCAAGATAGCTACCTATGGAATGTTGGGGTTGTAAAGGAAATCATAGATACAAAAATTTCCCCCATAGAAATAACAAAGTGAGAGCTGTCCACAATGTGGAATAGGAATAAATAGTGGAGGACATGGGCATAAGTGTACCAAGTATCTACGTAGCCCTCGACAACAAGCAAGCATAATATCAGTCACATATGATTGAAGTGGAAGGTATGATCAACAACCAAACCATTACTATTTTAATTGTTTCAAGAGCTAGTCATAGTTATATAGATCCTAGAATGGTGGAAAGTCTGCATTTTCCAAGAAGCAAGTATGGAAAATATTGGTTAGTGCAGTTGGCTACAAGAGACAAGAGAAAGGTTCTTGAGTTGGTTAAGTCTTGTCCAGTGAACATGAATGGACTGAGCACAAGGGCTAAATTGAACATCTTACCTTTAGGTTCCTATGACTTTCTAAATGGGATGGATTGGTTGGACTAGCACCATGCCATATTAGACTATCCTAGCAAGGAATTCACTTGCCTGGATGAGGAAGGAAACCCAAGGAAAGTGTAGGGAATTCCAAGGGAAGTTACTATCAGAGAAATCTCAACAACGCAACTGAAGAAGTGTTACAGGAAGGGCTACCAAATATTTGCAGCTCATATGGATGAAGAGCCTAAGGATAAGGTGTCAAATATTGAAGACTATGTAGTATTACAAGATTTTGAAGACGTATTCTAGAAGGTACCCAGACTACCCCCGAAGAGAGATATTGATTTCTCTATAAACCTGATGCCTGAGGCAACTCCAGTGTAAAAAAATCCTTATATAGTGAGTACACTAGAGCTGAAAGAACTACAATTGCATCTTGAGGAAATTCTGAAGAAGGGGTATATATGCCCAAGTGTGTCACCTTGGGGTGCGCCGATCTTGTTCGTGAAAAATAAATATGGGACATTGAGATTATGCATCGATTTCAGACATATGAACAAAGTGACTATTAAGAACAAGTATCCTTTGCCAAGGATCAATGATCTGTTTTATCAGTTGAAGGATGCCAAGATATTTTCAAAAATAGATCTCAGGTCAGGGTACCACCAGTTAAGGATAAAGGATGAAGACATCAACAATACCACCTTCAGAACAAGGTATGGTCATTATGAATTCATAGTGGTATCATTTGGGTTATCAAATGCGACTGATATTTTCATGTGCCTAATGAATGGTGTATTAAGAGAATATCTAGACAATTTTGTCATAGTCTTTTTGGATGACATCCTGGTGTATTCCAAGTCAGAAGAAGAGCATGGATATCATATAAGGATGGTGTTGCAAGTGATAAGAGAGAACCAACTGTATGACAACTTGAGCAAGTGCTCATTATATCGAAAGAAGATCCATTATTTGGGGCATATTGTTTCAAAAGATGGGATATTCGTGGATTCTGAGAAGATAGAATCCATTAGAGAATGGTCAGCATCGAAGAATGTGACAAAATTCAGATCCTTTATGGGTCTAGACAGCTATTACAGAAGGTTCATTAAAGGGTTCTCAAGGATATCTCACCCCATCACTTCCTTGCAAAGGAAGGAGAAGAAATTTAAATGGATAGAAGAATGTGAGAGAAGCTTCCAGGAATTGAAGCAATTGTTAACTAGTGCTCCAATTCTGAGGATTGAAGATCCAAATGAATATTTTGTAGTGTGTACAGATGCATGCAAAGAAGGACTATGAGGATTCCTCAACCATAATGGGTTTGTAATATGTTACGAATTCAGAAAATTGAAAGAACATGAAAATAACTATGCAACTCATGATTTGGAGTTGGAGGCCATTGTACACCCTCTAAATAAATGGAGACATTACCTCATGGGTTACCTCATGGGAAAGAGGTTTGACTTGAGGACAGACCATAACGGTTTGAATTATTTGTTTGATCAACCAACGTTAAATGCTAGGCAGAGTAGATGGTTGGAATTACTTTGTGAGTATGACTTTGATACCAAGCATATCAAAGGAAAGGAGAACAAAGTGGCTGATGCACTCAACAAAAGAGAGCATGAACTACATGCTATGACCATTAGCATGTATCAAACTGATATTAAAGGCATAATTTTGGAAGATGAAAATGCATATTTGCAGTACATGGAATTGGTGACAAAGCTACATCAAGGTAAGATGCTACATAAAGTGGAAAATTATAAATTGGAAGTTGATGGAACACTCTTGTACAAAAACAAAATTTATGTACCTAATTTCCAGGAATTAAGAATAATGATCTTGAAAGAAATGCATAATGTGCCTTATGCTGGGCACCCTAGATATCAGAAAATAGTGGCAGTAGTCAAGAGCCATTAATTTTGGCCAGGTATGAAGAAGGAAATTGTAGAATACATTGCTACATGTATGGAGTGTCAGAAGGTCAAGGCTAAGCATAGGCACCCAACTGGGTTGCTACAACCATTGCCATTCCTGAGTGGAAGTGGGAAGTGGTGACAATGGATTTCATGACAGGATTACCTAGAACAAATAAGCAACATGATTCCATCATGGTTGTGCTGGATACGCTTACAAAAGCTGCCCATTTTGTTCCATTGAAGACCACTCACAAGGCATCTAATGTTGTCGATATCTATATGAGGGAAGTAGCATAATTGCACGGTATTTCCAAGACAATTGTGTCTGACAAAGACCCGAAATTTACCTCAAAGTTATGTAAGGGGTTATTCAAAGTGTTCACAATGAATATGAACTTCAACACTGCTTATCATCATGAGTCTGATGGGAAAATAGAGAGGGTGAACCAAGTGATAGAAGATATGCTAAGGATGTATGTGATGGACAAACCATCTAAATGGGAAGAATACCTACACTTGGTAGATTTTTCCTACAACAATGGGTATCAAGCATCACTGAAGATGAGCCTGTTTGAATCACTTTATGGTAGAAAGTGCAACACACCAATAAGTGTTGGGTATGTGTTATATTCTTTTCATGTGTGTGTGTGGGCATGTCAGATTCGACAACTAAGTCTGACGATTTTTAGCCATTTTTTCTATTTTTAGCGGTTTTCTAAATTAATCCTGGATTAAGGGATTAGGGTTTTGGTATATACAGAATACCTAAAAACATTGTATATATTGTATGGTGAATGGTGAAATTCGATATAATGAATATAAGAGAGGTTTTCCCCGGTTGAGGGTTTCCGGTATAAATCTCTGTGTACTATGTGTATGAGTCATTGATTAAATTCTATTTTTCTTAAGAATCTATATGCATTTCTTTACTTCACAGGTTTAAAACTTACATGTGGTATCATAGCTTATTTTTGGCTTCAGGGGGACACCTTTGTTGTTGAGGGTTTGTGTCGGTCTTGATAGATCAAGTTTATCTTGGGTCTATGATAAACCAACCTAGGTTTAGTGGGAGATTTTGTAGTGGTTACTCGAGTGTAGAAAGAGGAATGGTGAGGTCTTCTAGAATAGAAATAGAGAAGTTCAACGATAAAAAATTTGAGCTATGGAAGCTGAAGATGGAGGGCCTTCTTGTAGACAAAGACCAATGGATCGTTGTGGATCCTAGTACACAACCTACTGGTATGCAGCCTACTGGAACACAGACAACTAGTACACAACCTACTAGTACACAAACTACTAGTACACTACCTACTGGTATGTTAAAGGAAGATTGGGAGAAGTTGGACAAAAGAGAAAGGAATACTATTCAACTCTGCCTGGAATATTAGGTGTTGTTGAATGTCTCGGGAGAATATACAACCAAGGAACTATGGGATAAGTTAGGGAATTTGTATTAATCAAAGTCCCTGGTAAACAAGTTGTTTCTTCGAAAGAAGCTATATCATCTTAGGATAGAAGATGGAGATTCTGTGAAAGAACATATAAATTCCTTTAATACTCTAGTAAGTCAACTCGTATCTATTAATATTACGATTGCAGAAGAAGATGAGTGCATTACTTTGTTATGTTCTTTGCCAGACTCTTGGGATAATCTGGTTGTAGAAATTGGTAGTACCACTCAATCTATATTGAAGTATGAGGATGTAGTTTCATCCTTGTTATCTAAATATATGAGGCGAAAAAGCATGGATGGTCATAGCACATATGCTTTATTTGTAAGAGGTCGTACCCAAGAGAGGAATCCTGGTAAGTCTTCGGGGGGGAGATCTAAATCTACAGGTGATCTAAGTCTCCAGGAAAATCTTTGAGGAAATGCTGGAAGTGTGGTAAAACAGGGAATTATAAGAAAGATAGCAAGTCTAAGAAGGTTGATAAACCAAAGGGATCTGGTAGTACCTCTTCCACAATGGTGAAAACCTCCACTGAAGAAGGAGGTGATGTTTACCTGGCATCTACAGGTACACATGTAGACTGTGATGTATGTTTTATCAACTCAGGTGCATCATACCATATGACTCCTCACAGGGAGTGGTTCTTTGAATATGAAAAATACGATAGTGGTGATGTATTCCTAGGAGATGACTTGACAACTAGAATCATGGGACATGGAAGGGTTAATTTTCTACTAAAATATGGAAGGATTAGAACTCTCCCTGGGGTTCTGCACATTCCAAAGCTATCCTAGAGCCTAATATCTATAAGCAAGTTGGATGATGCAGGAGTGGATACTGTATTGGGAAAGGGAACTTGCAATGTGGTATGAGGGGAAATGATGTTGATGAGGGGAGTTCAGTGCGGAACTCCGTACAAGTTGTTGGGAAACACTTATACTGATGGGTGTAACAATTCTATTTTCCCTGATCAGAGAGATGAAGGAGAAAATACCAATACTCTCCCTGAAAAGAAGACCATGTTGTGGCATCAAAGAATAGGGCATATTGGAGAAAAGGGCCTTCGAACACTACATGATAAAGGTATGTCTAATTTCACTTTGGATTTTGATTTCTGTGAATATTTCATATACGGTAAACATAATCGAGTAAGATTCCCATCTGGTGCTACAAGAGCAAAGGGGATCTTAGAGTTGATACACAATGATGTGTTTGGACCTGTTTCTGTTCCATCCCTAGGTAAATATGTGTATTATGTTTCATTCATAGATGATTTCTCAAGGAACACATGAATTTATTTTCTTAGAAAGAAATCTGAGGTATTTGATAAATTTAAAGAGTTTAAGGCTCTGGTAGAAAATCAGACAGAGAAGAAAATAAAGGTATTGAGAACAAATAATGGTGGAGAATTCTGCGGAAATGAATTTGAAGAATTCTGTAAGAAATGTGGTATATTAAGGCAGAAGACTACTCCATACACTCCTCAACAGAATGGAGTTGTAGAAAGGATGAATAAGACACTGATGAAAAAAGAAAGGATCATGCTCAACGGTGTCGAGTTAGGATAGGAATTCTGGGTAGAGGCAGTGGGTACAACATGTTATATGGTAAATCGATCACCTTCATCAGCGTTGGATGATAAAACTCCACATGAGGTATGTTTGGAAAGAAACCCTCTCTTCAACATCTTAGAGTGTTTGGTTGTGATGCTTATGTACATGTTCCAAAGGAAAATAGGAGTAAGATGGATAAAAAGGCTGAAAAGTGTATATTTATTGGTTATAAAGATGGTGTGAAAGGTTATAAGCTTTGGAACCTAGAAACCAAGAAGTCTGTTTACAGTTGAGATGTTGTTTTCAGAGAGATAAAAGATGTGTCCAAATAGGAATTCCTACCAATACAAGACGAACTTTAGAAAATAGAGCTTGAGTTGGATGATACAAAATCTGAATCATCCGAAGAAGAGGAAGCAAAAGAAGAATAAGAACCTCATATCCCAGTATTGAGGAGATGAATGATAGATAAAAGGTAACCAAAAAGGTATAGTCCACCTGATTTCCATTCCAATTTTGCTTTATCTATTACCAATGATGATCCTAGAACTTTCAGGGAAGTAATGAATTCAAAGGATAGTAAACTCTGGAAGAAGGCCATGGTTGAAGAAATGGATGCCTTGGATAAGAATGAGGCATGGGATATAGTTGAGTTGCCAGCTGGAAGAAAATATGTTGGTATCAAATGGTTTTTTAAAAAGAAGTTTAATGCATAAGGTAAAGTGGAGAAATACAAAGCTCAGTTAGTAGCAAAAGGTTATTCCCAGGTAGAGGGAGTTGACTTTGGTGAGATTTTTTCTCCTATTGTGAAGTTAACTTCTATTAGATTTATTTAATCTATTGTTGCTTCTTTTGATCTTGAAGTGGAATAGATGGATGTGAAGACAACATTCCTACATGGGGATATGGAAGAAGAAATCTACATGAAGCAGTTAGAAGGATTTTTAGTGAAGGGAAAGAAAGAGTTGGTCTGTAAGCTAAATAAGTCATTATATGGTTTGAAGCAATCACCTAGGATGTGGTACCAAAAGCTTGACACATACATCCTTGGATTGGGATTTGTGAGAAGCAGGGATGATCATTGTGTATATTCCAAATAGGTTGGTAATCACTTCATTTATGTAGTGTTGTATGTTGATGACATGTTGTTGGTAGGAAATAACATAAATGTTATCAAGGAGGTGAAATCACAACTATCCTCCAAATTTGACATGAAGGATCTCGGTGCTGTTAAATTCATTATGAGAATGGAGATTAAAAGAGATCGTGCAAACTTGAAACTCTAGTTGAATCAGATAAAATATGTTGAGACGATATTGCATAGGTTTAATATCCATGGAAGTAAACCGGTCAAGGTTCCTATTCCTATAGGTGTAAATTTATCTGCAGATCAGTGTCCCAAGACATAGTAAAAAGAACATGACATGTCCCATGTTCCATATGCGAGTGAAGTTGGAATTTTAATATATGCAATGATCTGTACTAGACCAGACATTGCACATGCAGTGGGAGTTTTGAGTAGGTATATGTCAAAACCAGGGAAGGAGCATTGGACAATAGTAAAGAGGGCCTTCAGGTATTTGCGTGGCACTACCAGTTATGGATTGTGCTACCAAGGAAGAACATGATTAGACAAAGTTGTGGACATACATGGCTTTTTTGATGCAGACTGGGTTGGAGATATGGATCATAGAAGATCTACAAGTGGGTCTGTGTTTAACCTATTTGGAGGAGCAATTAGTTGCATGAGAAAAAGACAGGCTGTAGTGGAACTCTCAACTACAGAAGTTGAATACATGGCAGCCACTCATGCAAGAAAGGAAGCAGTATGGTTATAGAGATTGTGTTCAGGTATTGGGTTGGTACAACAAGTAGTGAGATTAGATTGTGACAATCAGAGTGCAATCTTCCTGGCAAAGAACCCAACTTATCATTCGAAGACAAAGAATATTGATGTTCAGTATCACTTTGTGAGAGACATGGTTGAAGAAAAGAAGGTGTTTTTGGAAAAGGTTGAGACCTTGAAGAATGTTGCAGATTCATTGACAAAGTCTGTGAGTAAAAAAAAGTTCTCCTGGTGTAGAGTAACAATGGGCATTGCTGCCCTGGATTGTTGACTATATAATCTTGTGGACCCCTAGATGCAAAGAAAAAAAAAAGTGGGAGAATGTTGGGTATGTGTTATATTCTTTTCATGTGTCTGTGTGGGCATGTTAGATTTGACAACTGCGTCTGACGATTTTTTAGCAGCTTTTGCTTTTTTTTGCTGATTTTTCTATTTTTAGCAGTTTTCTAAATTAATCCTGGATTAAGGGATTAGGGTTTTGGTATCTACAAAATACCTAAAAACATTGTACATATTGTATGGTGAATGGTGAAATTCGATATAATGAATATAAGAGAGGTTTTCCCCAATTGAGGGTTTCCGATATAAATCTCTGTGTACTATGTGTATGAGCCATTGATTAAATTCTGTTTTTCTTAAGAATCTATATGAATTGCTTTAATTCACAGGTTTAAAACTTACATGTGGTATCAGAGCTCATTTTTGGCTTCAGAGGGATGCCTTTGTTGTTGAGGGTTTGGCTCGATCTTGATAGATCAAGTTTATCTTGGGTCTGTGATAAATCTGGGTTTAGTGGGAGATTTTAGCAATTGTGTCTGACAGAGACCCGAAATTTACCTCAAAGTTATAGAAGGGGTTATTCAAAGGGTTCTCAACGAATCTGAACTTCAGCACTGCTTATCATCCTGAGTCTGATGGGAAGACAAAGAGGGTGAACCAAGTGATAGAAGATATGCTAAGGATGTATGTGATGGACAAACCATCTAAATGGGAAGACTACCTACACTTGGTGGAATTTTCCTACAACAATGGGTATCAAGCATCACTGAAGATGAGCCCTTTTGAAGAACTTTATGGAAGAAAGTGCAACACACCAATAAGTTGGGACAAACCAACTGATAGGACAGTGGTTGGGCCAGAGTTTCTCAAGGAAATGGAAGAGAAAATGTTGAAGATTAAGCAGAATTTGAAGGCTGCCAAAGATAGGAAAAAAGTTATGCTGATAAGAACAGGACCCATAGGGAGTTTAAATTGGGTGATCATGTTTTCTTGAAATTGAAAGCCAACAAAAGTTCCGTAAAGCTGGGAAACTGTTCCAAGTTGGCAGCCAAATATTGTGGGCCATTTGAAATCCCAGAAAGGATTGGACCAGTTGCATATATGCTTGCATTGCCTGCATCCATGACTGTACATAATGTGTTTCATGTTTCATTGCTTAAGAAATATATACCTGATGCTAATCATGTTATTGATTGGAATGTGATTTAGGTGGAGCAAGAAGGCATCTTGCAAGTGCATCCGGTGCACATATTGGACTAGAAGATAAAACATCTCCAGAATCGAGCCATAGGGATTATAAAGGTCCAGTGGACCTGGTACGGTCCTGAGGATGCGACATAGGAGTAAGAGGATGCTATGTGGGCTGAATACCCACATCTTTTTGAATATTTTGAAAATCTTGCTGATGCTGTGTAAATAAGTTGCACTGAGGACATTGCAAAAATAAGGGGAGGAAATTGTAATATCCCTAGGACGAGCCCCAGTTGTATTATGAATTGTAAACATGTTTTGTAGGCTGGTGAGCCGAGTAATTATAAGCTGGTAGGCTTATGTGTTAGTAGGCCGAAGATCCTAGGTGTTAAAGGCCAGGATCCTATTTTGTACATGTAAATATTCATATTATTAATATAAAAACATAGTTGCGTGTAGATTGACCACGATAAAAGAGAATGGGGGACTAAGCTACACTAGGATGGATAAGGGAGAGGGGGTTGAGAGGTTGGAAAGAGGGGTTACACCTAAGGGCTTAAGTCCAAGAGAATAATAATTTATTATTATTTCAAAAGCTATTTAGAAGGATATGTTTTTATCTTAAGTTCCTAGGGAAGGATGAGTGACTTCCCAAGGGAAAGGAATGTGCTTCATGAGTGACAGGTGTCGGCTTAGGCACATGCATACTTAAGGGGGAAATTATTTCTATTGGGGGACATGCAGGCACTCAGGGAGGCACTCATGCATAGGGAGGAACTCACTCACGGAAAGGGGTTCACGCACAAACAAGTTTTCTCTCACGCTCTCATCATCTTCACTAGGCTAGACCAGTTTACCACATCTCTCCTCACGATTTCACTCATGCACTGAGAAAGCACACAACCATCCAATTCCTCCATTGCTGAACCCATGGCCATTGTGCACCTCTGTAATTTACTGATCCATCCCTTTCCTTACATGATTTAGCTATTATGGTTTGAAGAGGCGGGTTTCCAAGCCTGTGGTTGAAAAGGTAGGTTGTCAGGCCTGTGAGAAACTCTCTCTCCAGGTGAGAGAGATTGTTGTGGGTTGAAGAAGTAGGTTTTCATGCCTGTGAGAAACTCTCTCCAGGTGAGAGAGTGTGCTGGGAAAGTGAGTTCTCCTAGAGGGAGTCCCATAGATGCTACAGAGCTCTGATAATTCTGGTCTGACCTATTGTTGAAGCCCAAGGTGAGGGAGGTGGAGCAACCGATGGACTGTGTGACAATGAAGGTGTATACTCCTGGGGTGGGACAAGCATGTGGGGAATGAGAGTCTATGAACAGTGGGCATAAGTGGCTCCTAGGAGAGAATCCTTCCTCTTAAACTATGTGACTTTCCTATTGACCTTGCCTAGCCTAAGAATCCCTTTCCCGATGGAGTTTAGTCCCAGCTCGGGGGTGACCCACTATTGAGAGTGATGAGTAGTGTGGTCTAAGGTTGGGAGGTTCATGGAAGGTCTACACACAGTTGGTGGTTTTACTCCAACTAAAATATAAGTATCATTTCCATGCTTAATTATGTATTTTATGCATGTTTGTGATTCTTAAAATGTTATCATGTGTTCCGTTGGATGTAGG
>JASDQU010295339.1:2500-14180 GCA_032191745.1 Picea mariana | reverse complement strand
ACAAATGAAAAGACAAAAAATCCAAAACTAGCTCCATTTATACATAAGGAATTGCAAAAAATGATCAAGCCCCAAATTATTGCTCCCACAATACATTCATCATGGGTGGCCAACTTGGTGCCAATTAGAAAGAAAAATGGTGAAATTGGGTTTCCTATTGACTTCAAGAATTTGAATCAGTGGTCTCTCAAAAACAATTATCCACTTCCAAATATAGAGCATTTGCTATGAAGGTCACAAGATAAGGTATAATGTCTATGTCGAATGGTTTTTCAGGGTATAATCAAGGGCTTGTACAGGAGCAACATCAGCCATGGGGGACTTTCATGTACCTTAGGATGCCATTGGGGTTGCTAAATGTCATATCCACATTTTCATAGTTCTACGAATTATGCATTGAAGACATCATGGGTAATATTATTGTGATTTATCATGATGATTTCACAATTTTCTAAAGATGGGAGTGCACATGTTTGTCATTTCAATCCAAGTGTTTGAAAAATGTAGAAAGAATGGGATTTCTCACATTCCCAAGAAGTCATCTTTTGAGGTGAATGAAGGAAAATTATTGGGCCACATTGTATCCAAAGATGGTGTCAAAATTGATCCAGCATGAACATAAGGTATTCAACAAGTACCATTACCTTCCAATAAGGAGGCAATGCAATCATTCTTTGCCCAAATCAACTTCATTATTGGGGGTTCATACTAAGCTTCATTGAGATTACCAAACCTATTTCAACGATGCTAAAGAAGGGTCAAGAGTCCATATAGAATAAAAAAAGTATGGAAGCCTTTCAAGAGATTGAGGATGAAATTGCTAACATTGTTGTTGGTAACTTCTAATTATTCTAATGATTTTTAAATTTTCTCTTTTGCACGAACAGATACAATTTTTGGTGTGCCTTTACAAAGGAACGATGAGAACTTGGAGCAGCCACCGTGGCTTCACCTTGTGGACCAATATCTTACCACTTTCATTCATAAAGGGGTTTTTTAATTGTGAAAAATAAAGTAAATATATTGTAGGTGTTGGGGGGCGATGTGGGGTCTCAAAGGGTTTATACGTATTGGGGGTATAAAAAGGGGTATCTAGTTAAAATAGGGGTTTATTTTATTCAAAAGATGTATTGGGAGGGGGGTTCAACAAAAGGATTTTGGGAGGTATTTATCAATATATAGTGAAATTAGGGATATACATTAGTATCCTGAGGACACGTGCGCTATGTCACAGGTTCACTGAGTGAAGACCCTGTGGGAGCATATTATATCCTTTATAAGTATAGGCTTTAGAGAAGTTGAAATAGACCATTCTACCATGGAGAAATAAACCTATGCTTTAGTGCAAGCCTTGAAGCATTTTAGGAGTTATATTGGATATACCGGGATTGTGGCATTTCTCCCTCTTCCAATGGTGAACAATATCCTTTATCAACGGGAATGTTTAGGTAACAGAGGAAATTGGATATCAAGGATTCAAGGGTATGATTTATAGCTCAAGCCTTGCCAAATTCATGAAGGGTCAAGGATTGGCCAAATTGTTGACACAGGAAAATGAAGAGGCTATACAACTTCGAGGTGAACCTAAGTTGATATGACCTTGGCAGATTTTGAAGATTTATAGTGGCACAAATAATACAAGGACATTATTTATTACTTCCATAATTTTTCTTGCCCAAATCACTTATTGGACCATAAGAGAAGAGCATTGAGGATGACTGCAACAAACTATTGTCTTGTCCAAGACAGTTTGGGTTGGAAAAATCTATATGGTTTGATACTTGGGTCTATGGATTCTACAAAGACACCAGAGCTCATGGTAGTATTGCACAATCGGTTATGTAGAAATCACTTTGAGATCCCATGGCAGTGTTGCATGGTACCTTTTTAGAGGTGGGGATTGGATATTATCAAGGAGTTCCTGGTTTCAAATGGATCGTCACAACAACACTTACATAACTAGGTTAGTGGAAGTAATACCCACAAAGAGGCAACCAGCAAATTAATCATTGATTTATAGAGGAGAAGATCATCACCAGATTTGGTATTCCAACCAAAATCACAATAGATAATGCCTGGTCATTTAGAACCACTGAGTTGGGGAGATTTTGACTTGATTATGGCAATGTTATTTCTCACTCGTCTAATTATTATCCATGGGATAACGGATTGGATGAATAAAGCAATAAGAATTTGTTGAAAATCATAATAAAAGACAAAGTGACAACAAAAAATGTTGGGACAGCAAACTCAAGTTCGTCCTGTCGGCTAACTGACTCACGAAGAATAGTTTGTTTGAATTAGGAAATAGTTGGAATATGAATTGGTGGTGATTGATTATTAGTGAATGATTTGTGAAAGTCCAATAGAAACAAGTACCTAACTTGGTAATTCTTTATTATTCTCTAAATTATTTGTTTGATTCTATAAAGGTTTCAAGGTTATAAAATAAATAAAAATAGAAAAGGTCAAAGTAGTTCTACAATCCACCTATCAAATTATTAAAGGAATTATATAAGTGAGGTCGTCAATAGGCATACAAGGATAGTATATGAGAAGGGCGTTGGCATATCTGGGAAGGAAGCCTTCATCACAGTCATATCAGAAAGAGATACCAACTCGTGTTATTAGATGGTGAATCAGAGGAAAGGGTAGACCCACAATTTATGTAGAAGGTACTCCTCAATTGTTTACTCTTTCTTTGTTCGGAGCATGATCAAATTGGACTTCTCGAGTTTACCGAATCTAGTATTCTTTCAATACAAATCTTTTTTTCATTATTATTCATATTACTAATGAACAATTACTCCAAATATTCCCTATCTATTCCCATTTTAACGAATAAATTGGAATAGAATGAGAACATATTTACGATTGTAAGGAAATCCATTTTATGGTATTGTGCACCAGAAAACAATTTCATATACAATGGGAGGATGATGAAGGGCAAGGACAATCGCGACGATTAGAAGAAACAAAGACGAAAATCGAGCCTCATTTTTTACTAACTACGAAACTAAGGCCTATTGGATAACATTGTTAGTGTCCCAACTAAAATATTATTAGGAGATGGGATCATGGTAACAAGAGTTGAAGGCACATTGCAAGGCCAAGAAGGTTGTCAAGGGACAAAAAAGGAGGGCCAAGAGACTAGAGGGAGGGAGGTCAAAGGCCAAAAAGGGGATCGAGAGACCAAAAAGGGAGGTTGAGAGGATAAAAAGGGAGATGGTGAAGGCCAAAGGAGGATCTAAAGGTTGAAAGAGAAGCTAAAACACCAACGGGTGCATGAGAGGACAAAAGGAGAATTGAGTGGTTGAAATGGACGTCAAGAACTCGAAGTGAGAAAGGAAGCACAAAAGGCCGAGTTTTCTAAGGTAAACACTCGAGAAAACAACCAAAGGATTTGTCACTAGAAAATAGAAAAGGAGAAAATGGGGCAGGAAAACTTGCCCCCAAGGTAGTGGAGGTGGCTACAAGTGTCAACAATAGGAAGATGCAGTAGGAAGGTCTACCCACGAGGCAAAAAGGGTCTAGGGAGACACAACACAAAGGAAACAAGAGACTAACAATGGGTTTGACGCACACAATCTACAAATACACTACAAATAGGAGAGGAGAATGACTCATGGATGAGACTACCTATAGCGCAAAGACACAAAACTACAATGGGAAATGTTACAAGTGCAATCATTTACATCAACTATGCAATAAAGCAAGTCACTGACCAAGTTTTTTAAGTTAAACATTCGAGAAAAGAACTAAAGGATGTCACTAAAAACTAGAAAAAGAGAAATGGGGCAGGAAAACGTGCCCCCGGGGCAGTGGAGGTGGCTACAAGTGTCAATGATAGGAAGCTACAATAGGAAGGTCTACCCACAAGGCACAAAGGGTCTAAGGTGACACATCACAAAGGAAACAAAGCACTAACATAAGGTTTAACACACACAAACTACAAACACACTACAAATGGGAGAGGATAATTACTCCAAGATGATACTACCTATAGCGCAAAGACGCAAAACTACAATGGGAAATGTTTAAGTACATCAATTGTGCAATAAAGCAAAAGTCACTAGCGAGGCGACAACAATTGTAATGGAAGAGTAGGCTAGAGTTGTTGAAATGGACTTGGGAATGCAAAATAGAAAAGAGGTGGCATGTTCAAAGGTTGCAAGTCAAAGAGTAGCTCGGGTGGGGCACACCACAACTGAATTTTAATGCTTAGCTCATGCACATGTGGTTTATTTCAATTTAGCATATACTTGAACCATAAACAATGCAACAATATCATACGCAAGTGTTGCAATAACCAAGATCACAAGAAGAATAACCATGCACAAGAACACAAGAGTTTATCCTGGGAAAACCCTTCTCAATCAAGGGAAAAACCCTGCAATCCTTTGCTATAGAGTCAAGAGAAGATCCTCCACACACCACCAAACCATAGCACACAAGAGGGTGCTTACTTGACCTAAAACCTTGCGCCCAAGAGAGATGTGCACTTTAGTCGTACAAGTGTTGTTGAAAGTATGAGATGACAAGTGAAGTGAGTGACTTGCGCCCAAGAGAGATGTGCACTTCATTGTACAAGTGTTGCTGAAAGTATGAGATGACAAGTGAAGTGAGTGAGATCCACAATGGTGATCTCCTCCTATTTATACAAGACCTGACACAACAATAGGTGTGTCTATTGGCACAATAGGGTCGACCTCTTTAACTGAATAATATAATTAATATTTGACACAATATTAATTGTCTTTACATGGTGGGGCCAACTTGTACCCTTTACAACACAAATTAGGGTTACAACGAATCTTACTCTCAAACAATATAGCAAGGATCTCTCTCATCCTCTAGTGCTCAGCCACTAGGGACATGTCCACATGTACTCACCCACAGGGACGTCACACTCAACGGATAAACTCAACTGATTCCACGAGAGTACCATCTGGAGAACCATATCAAGCTAACTCAACTAAGTCCATAGGAGTACAAGGCAGGAGACCATCTCGAGCCGACTCAACTCAGTGCAGAGGAGTACAAGGCAGGAGACCATCTCAAGTCATCTCAACTCAGTCCAGAGGAGTAGACAAGAGACCACACGTCATCACAACTCAGTCCAGAGTCTGACATACACCCATCACATGGGCACACCCANCACGATGTTGCAATCATCAACACTCCCTCTCAGCTAGGGAGGCATTCTCCACCAGGCCAAGTCTCTCACGGAAGTACTCGAACTTCGTCCTAGCAAGCGGTTTGGTGAAGACATCTACAACTTGCTCGTGTGTAGAAAGGTACTCCACATGTACTGTTTTCCTCTACACCATATCTCCGATATAATCGTATTTGATCTCAATGTGTTTCGATTTATCATGAAACACATGCTTCTCGGAGAGCTTCACACTGCTCTAGTTATCGTAATGGATAACGGTGGAATCCATCTCATGGCCAAATAAGTCTGCCAGGAGATTGCGAAGCCACACTGCCACACACAATGCAATATACTCTGCTTCTGCAATACTCAAAGCTACAAGAATATGTTTCCTACTGCACTAGGAAACCATGGCAGATCCCAAAGTGAAACAACAACTGGATGTGTTATTTCGGTCCACTGCGCTCCCTGCCCAATTTGCATCGACATACCCCTGCAATCTCATGTCAACACCGGAGGCATATCTCAGGCCATAACCAACTATGCCTAGTAGATATCTCAACACATGCTTCGCTGCTATCCAGTGTGTTTGTCTCGGCTGACTCATAAACTGACTGAGTGCACTCATTGCATAGCATATATCAGGTCTGGTGTTAACGAGATACATCAATGATCCAATTAGTTGCCTGTAAAGATGTGGATCAATCTCCCCTGACTCAGAAGAAGCCTCGTTCATCTTCTTCAAATTCATCACCATCGGTGTAGGCATGGATTTGCAGTTTGTCATACTAAATCTCTTCAATAACTCAATTGTATATTTTCCTTGACTCAGGAAAATCTCATCAATCCTCTACCATACTTCTAGTCCCAAAAAGTAGTGCATCATACCAAGATCCTTCATCTCGAATTTAGAAGTCAATGCACGCTTGCATTCAGCAATAAGACTTTCTGAGGAATAAGTCATCAACGTACAGGACCATAATCAGGCACTCGTCACCAACAATGTGGTAGTATAGGTTAGGATCAACAACACTCTTGTTGAAACCCAAACTCATCAAGTATCCATCAAGCTTCTCATACCACGCATGATGTGCCTGTTTTAGTCTATACCGGGCTTTCTTCAACCTACACACATGAGACTTCTGCTCATGTATCACGAATCCATCTGGCTACTAAATGTAAACTTCTTCCTCAATCTCACCGTTGAGAAAGGATGTCTTCACATCCATTTGATGCAATCTCCAACACATGGATCCAGCTAAGGCAATAATCGTACGAATGGAAGTGTATCGAGCAACAGGAGCAAATGTCTCCTCATAATCTATTCCCTCCACCTGAGAGAATCCTCTAGCCACAAATCTCGCTTTGTACTTCTCGACACTTCCACCAATTGCATGGTTGATCTTATATTCCATTTGGAAGTCACTACAGACTTCCCTTTCGATCTTGAAACAATATCCCACACATCATTCTTCATGATGGACCGATACTCTTCTGTCATGGCATCTTGTCAAACCTACTGACCTACTGCTTCTACATGAAGAAGGCTCAGTATCAATGATGTGGCTCATAGTTGAAACATAGCTCGAAAATCTTGCTCTCTCAAAATGTGCCACGAGGCGCTGCATGTCCCTCTGCCTCTTACAGAGTCTGTCGAGCCAAAGCATGCCTCTTATGGCCTACTGCAATATCTCTGGGAACATCAACTAGAGTTATGGGATCAACTGGATCAGTGGTTGTCTCCCTTTGAACTATTGAAGGGGTAGAAGGTATTGTCTCTTCATTCTTCTCATTGTCAATCTCCATCTGAGATTCTCTGGATCTTCGAAAGGCTATCTCTTCCTCAAAGGTGACATCTCTGCTCACCTCGATCTGTCTCTGACCAGGGATGTAGTTCTGGTATACCTTCGAAGATTCACTGTACGCCATGAATGTAACCTTTATGCCTGAAGGGCCTAGCTTGGTCCTCTTCTCCTTGGGTACATGAATGTATACTGGACACCCAAATATCCTGAAGTGTCCAACCTCAAGCTTCACTCCAGTGAAAGCTTCTTAGTGAGTCATGTTCTTCAGAATCTGATGAGGACTCTTGTTCTGAACATATATTGTTGTCGTGGATGCCTCTGCCCACAAAATAATGGGTAGATTCTGATCATGTATCATCGCTTTGGTTACCTCAATAATGGTTATGTTCTTCCTTTCTGCAACCCCATTCTGCTGAGGGTTATAAGGAACGGTGTACTCCCTCTTGATCCCTGCCTCAATACAGAAATCACTGAAATCCAAACCCGATTAGTTTGTTGAAGACTTGCAGATTCCCAATTGCATTCCTGCAACCCCATTCTGCTAAGGGTTATAAGGAACGGCATACTCCCTCTTGATCCCTTCCTCAATACAGAAATCACCGAAATCCATGTAGGTGTACTCTCCTCCATTATCTGATCTCAACACCTTGATCCTCCTCCCGGTTAGGTTCTCAACCTGAGCTTTAAACTCTTGAAATCTTGCGAGGACTCCATCCTTGGTCTTCAAGAAGTAAATCCACGTCTTTCGAGAGTGATCATCGATGAAGAGAACATAGTACAAATATTCGTTCAAGGAAGCAACAGTCATGGGTCCACAAACACCTGAATGTATCAAGTCCAAGATCCGCTTGGATCTGTTGTCACTACTCAAGAAGGACCCCTTGACATTCTTGTCAAGAGCACAACCTCTACAAATGCCATTATGTTGAACATGTATCTCTGGAAGGCCTGCTACCATCTTCCCCGGAGCGGGAAGAGCTCTATAATGTAAATGAGCAATTCTCCTATGCCACATCTCACTCAAACTGATAGTATCATGTAACAGGGCCTGGATTGGTCGGAAAGTCAATCTGTACAAACTGTTTTCGAACACCAATCACCCGGGCAGAATCCATGTGTGATTTCTTGTGCCATGCAAGAACATTTCCTTCAGAGAAGGTAACCTTGTAGCCTTTATCCTCTAAGGCAGAAACAGAGACAAGGTTCCTTTTCATCCCAGGTACATATAGTACCTCACTCAACTAAAGTAGTATGTCAAAATCTAGTTGGAATAAAGTTCCAACTCCTTTCACAGTATATCCGACATTATCTCCAAGTACAACATGTAGACGAGACTCTTTCTCAGCAAGGTCTATAAGATGTTCTCGGTATCCAGTCATGTGTCTGGAAGCACCACTGCCAATTAACCAAGTGTCAATATCTGTAGGAATTATACCTGAGAGTGTTGATATGAAGAAGAATGTTTCATCTTTCGTGTCTTCATCGCTTTGATGTGGTTCTGGATCAACATTGATAGTGGATGCAATTTTTCTTCCTTTCTTCATGGTAGGACAATTTCTCGCAATGTGTCCATACTTGTCACATCTGAAACATTGAATCCTTGATATGTCTTTTTTATATTCATGACTTGGAGTTGTTGAAGTCTTCTTGTCTTTGAATGCTTTGTTGAAACTTCTTCTATTTATCCTCCCTCTTTTTGTATGAGAAGCAAGATCTTGATTATCATCATGATGGGAGTCTAGCACTCCTCTGGTTATAAGTTTGGTTTCCTCCTGGGTGTAGTCTGTCCATAGACGATCAAATCCAAGTAGATATGCTCTTCCACTGATACTTTGAAGAAATGGTTCCCAATGTCTTGGTAGAGCATTGAGAGTAGTCATGACAAGTTCTCTGTTTGATATGGTTTCTCCAATGGCACCCCCCTGATCTCTGATCTCTGAGATCCTCATGAGGAAGGTGGCAATGGTGTCAACTTTCGTCATCTTGATGTTTTGAAGCTGGTGCTTCAATGTAAGGGCTCTATTTGTATTGTTTCTCTCAAACATATTCTTCAATGCATCATACATCTCATAAGTTGTTTTCAAGGTAGCAATATGAGGTAGTAGATGATCTCTTACTGAATAGATGATTATCTTCCTTTCTTTGACGTCATCTACCTTCCAATCATCCTTCTCTTCATCAGTAATTGTTTCTGGTAGAGTCTTTTCTATAAAACTCAATAGTTCATCCTCTTCCAGGGTAATCTACAATCTTGATTTCCAGGCACTGAAGTTGCTTGATCCATCAAGCCTATCTTCCACCAAAGTTATGTTCCTCGTGGTTTGCAGATTCTTCCACAAACCCTAATGGCTAGGATAGGAAAACTAACGACTAGGCTAGGCTAGCAACCTTAGGTTTCGTTGGACTTATCACTGCCAACAATAATCCTTGGAAAGTCAGAAGAACCCTGGTGAGATGCAAAAATCATTCAATGAGCTGCAGAAACCATAGAGGCCAAAATTCTGCAGAAACCCTAGGGACCAAAAATCATAATTTCTCGAAATTGCAATCTGAGAGTTGCAGAAGATGCGCTAAAGGAGGTCGTACACTCCTATGCAAAAATTAGCGCCAACACTCAAGTGGAAGGTGTTGAAACTAGCAAAAGAAGGAGGGTCATTTTTGTAGTTGCAGCAAGAAGGTGACAGTTGGCTCTTTAATAGCTTGTGCAATGTCTCTTCAAAAACTCTGCACTGATACCATGTTGAATTTTAATGCTTAGCTCATGCACATGTGGTTTATTTCAATTTAGAATGTACTTGAACCATAAACAATGCAGCGATACCATACACAAGTGTTACAATAACCAAGATCACAAGAAGAATAACCATGCACAAGAACATAAGAGTTTATCCTGGGAAAACCCTTCTCAATCAACGGACAAACCCAGCAATCCTTTGCTATAGAGTCAAGAGAAGATCCTCCACACACCACCAAACCCTAGCACACAAGAGTGTGCTTACTTGACCTAGAAACTTGCACCCAAGAGAGATGCGCACTTCAGTCGTACAAGTGTTGTTGAAATTATGAGATGACAAGTGAAGTGAGTGAGATCCACAATGGGGATCTCCTCCTATTTATACAAGACCTCACATAGCAATAGGTGTGCCTATTGGCACAATAGGGCCGGCCTCTTTAACTGAATAATATAATTAATCTTTGACACAATATTAATTATCTTTACATGGTGGGGCCGACTTGTAATTAACCATCTCAAGCCGACTCAACTAATTCCATAGGAGTACAAGGCAGGAGACCATCTCAAGCCCACTCAACTCAGTCCAGAGGAGTACAAGGCAGGAGACCATCTCAAGTCATCTCAACTCGGTCCAGATAAGTAGACAAGAGACCACATGTCATCACAACTCAGTCCGGAGTTTGACGTACACCCATCACATGGGCACACCCAACACATGGGCTCTCTTACAGATCGTCTCAACTCATTCTAGAGGAGAAGGATCTGGAGAATGTCACACAATGTTGAAATCATCAACAACCACATAGGGTATGCAAACTAAGCAACCTATTGCAAGAACTAGGAAACCAAAATGGGAAGCCAACGAGAGGAAATAATAGGTCAATGGAGGAAACTTGGCAAAAATTGTTGTACAAGATCTTAGGTTATTAACAATGACAAGAGGATATGGATCCTCTTATAGAACCTTCTTGACCAAAGGATGCACCAGTGCAATAGCAAGGAATCGAGAGAGGAGCTTGATCAACTAGAGAGGAATAAGAAGTTTTGACTAAAGGGACTTGGGGATACAAAATAGAAAAGAGGTAGGGGGTTCAATGGTTGCAAGTCAAAGACTAGCTAGGGTGGGACACACCACATAAGGTAGCAAGGAATCAAGAGTGAAACTTGAACAAATTGAGAGGAATGTGGAGTTTTGACAAAATTCAACATCAATGATCACATAACCTCAAGATCCCTTTAGGTTAGTTGAGGGTATGTTCTCATCGTTTAAGTGTGGATTCCAACCACCATATTCCATGGATGGATAAGATATGTCAATTCTATCATTTATAGGAGATCAAGATAGATAGAGATATATACGGTTAGATAGAGATACTATGTTTATACAATGATTTCCTAGGATGGTTCCTTATTATTTTTTCTATCTAGATTAGAGATGTTTGGCTCTTAGATAGGTGATTATTCATAGAAAAGAGAACTCACAAGACTTCTTTAAGCCCACTTGTACTACCTCAGTCACCTCTTTTTTCTAGTGTATATTAGTGATTGGAGCCATGTAGCATCAAGCAAACAAATGAGCCATAGATACAAAGGTCAATATGTCAACAAGGATGCACAAATTCCTCAATTCTATCAAGAAATGGTAACCTACCTACATGATACCATAGAGATGTATCCACTTTGGTATCAAGGAAAGAATGTTCCCCCACATAGATCGAGCAAATGGATGTCCATAAATAGATTTTTATCTACTAACTCAGATGTCAGGCCCGTCTTCACTAGATTGCATCCAAGCACACCCCCAAGGATTCCCCAACTAGGTGTCAACCCTAGGAATTTCCAAATGGATATCATCATACTTTGCATTAGTACAATCATAGTGATTGATGATGACGTAGATAGCTCCTCCTCCTCCATCTCTACCTATTGTGCAAAGTAGTGACCCCCTCTTTTATCATTTTCCTTTTTCATAACAATGTACTCATG
>JASDQU010295337.1:0-14180 GCA_032191745.1 Picea mariana | reverse complement strand
CAACTGAATCGAGCTTTCTCTAATCTTAATTAATTATACGTAGAAATAGTGCTTCTTAGGATTGTGACGTGTCAAGATTGATCCCTCTTCCTTCAGGTTTAGCATGCTGAGCAGCTTATATTGTTCACTGTTACCTAACTTAAATCGATTTTGTGTTTGGGAAATCTCACTAACAAGCAGCAAAGCATAGTAGATCAGTTGTCTTTGCTGATTGTGACGTTTACTGAAGGATGCACATAAATAAAATAAACAGTGCAGATTTATTTTAATTGAGAATTTAGTGAGTATTTTTTTCATTTTAATTGAGTATTTAGTAACTACTTTATCCTGTATGAAGTTGACATGAAGGGTTAGCGATATATACACATCATGTAATGGCTATTTTTGAAGCTAGGAGCGTTTTATCTTGTATGGATTTTTCATCCTCCTGAATCTGCATGCCAAATTTCTGTGAAAATTGGTTGGTTTTTTCTGTATGATATTCAAGTTTTTATATACTTGTTTTTTTCTTCAGTTTTTTAAAATATTTTCAAGCCCTGAAATACTTGTTGTTTTTTTTCTTCAGTTTTTAACATATGTTCAAGCCCTCAAATACTTGTTTTTTCTTTAGTTTTTAACATTGCATTAAACATAACCTTTGTACTCACTCCATAACTCTATTTAAATTAATCCAATGTTTCTCTGCAACGGTATTATTATTAATTTATTTAAATGCTATTTTGTTTAGTAAAACATTTCAGGAAAATTCTATTTATACATACAATTTAAATCTTTAAACTACTATAAGCCTAAAGCCTTTGTATGTAAACGAAGTTGTTGGAACTTGTAGAATTGACCTTTTTGCTCATTCATAATGAGAGCTAATATCATTCAAATCCATACCTGTTTATAATAGAAAATACGATATTTTTTGTTTTAAAAAACAACCCATTTAAATTTCGTGAGACATTTCAGGAAAGTTATATTTATAGACACAATTTAGATCTTTAAACTACTATAGGAGTGAAGCCTTTGTATGTATGTAAGAGAAGCTGTTGGACCTTTTAGAATTGATCTTTTTGCTCATTCATAATTATAGCTAATATCATTCCTATCCATACTCGTTTATAATAGAAAATACTATATTTTATGTTTTAAAATACATCCATTTATAGAAAATACTATATTTTATGTTTTAAAATACATCCATTTATAGAAAATACTATATTTTATGTTTTAAAATACATCCATTTAAATCTGATTTAAAGAGTTAGTATATTTGGCTGATAAAAGAATTAGTTATAATTATAAAAGAATTAATTATAATATCACTTGACATCTAAGCTTTGAATATAATTTTAAAATTAATTAAATAAAGTTTTATTTTAAAAAATCAATAATTAAATAATAAAAATTAATAAAAAACATATAAAAAAAAATTAATAGTATATAATTTTTTAATATATTGTATTAATAAATATTTAAAAAATAAATTATAAACCAAGAAAATAATTGTAATATAAACTTTATCTTTGTATGAAGTTAATATGAAGTCCATGACTAGCCATATATACACATCATGTAATGCCTATTTGAAGTTTTTATCTTTTTAAATTTGCGTGTCAATTTTTTGTGAAAGTTGGTTGGTTTTTTTATGTAGGATGTTCAAGTCATTCAAGCTTCGAGTAGGTGTTTTTTTCTTTAAATTTTTTGTTTTTAACATGATATTAGAGATTGACTTTGTAAATCTATTTAAATCAATATATATTTATCTTAACTTAACTTTGGTTCTACTAAGAGTTGAGATGGATGAAATCTATCTCTCTAGATGTAAATCTTTCCTTTTGCACTCTAAAGTTAAGGAGGAAGAATTAGAGAAGACATTTACAATTTTCATTTACTTTATTTATTATTATCATTATTTAAGAATGAAACTTGTTCTCCACATTGAATTCAGGCACTAAATCAGATATCTACTTAATAATGTAGAATGTTCCATTAAGCACAATAAATCCAATATTTCTTTGAAACCATATTATTATTAATTACTTTAAAAGCTACTTTGTTTCATGAAACATTTAAGGAAAATTGTACTTATACACACAATTTAGTTTTTTTTTTAAATTCAATATTTCTTTGGAAGGATACTATTATTAATTTCTTTAAAAATTTATTTTGTTCATGAGACATTTAGGGAAAATTGTACTTATACACACAATTTAGATTTTTAAACTGTTATAGACATGAAGCCTTTATATGTAAAAGAAGTTGTTGGACCTTTGAGAATTGACCTCCTTGCTCATAATAATGATATCATATTAATATAAGATTATAAGAGAAAATACTATATTTTATGGTTTTAAAATAGATTACATTTAAAACAAGTTCTTATTTTTGGTTGATAAAATGTATTAGTTATAATTTCAGTTGACATTGATGACATGGATGGTTGAAGTAAATTTTTTAAATTAAATAAATAAAATATAATTTAAAAAAACAAATAATTACATAAATAAATATAATTTCATTAGAAATTAATAAAAAACATGCTTTTAGCATTACACAATCCTTTAATTTATTGGACTAATAGATACATAGTAAATAAACAAAAAAACCAAAGAAATAACAAGAAATAATTGTAAGTGTAAACCCCAACCTTAACCATATACTAAAAGCAGTAGGTGATTTAAAAGAAGCATGTTCTTACATAAAAAATTAATACCCACCTATTATTTTATATATATATATATAATTCAAATTAAAGCTTCTTTTATAAATGAAATAAATAAATAACTTTTTTTTAATAGAGATAAATGTTATACCAAGGTTATCTCAATCAAGTCCCTGAGGTGTAGAACAATTAGTGATGGAGTGTGTTTTTAAGGCACTCCGTGATGTTAAAGTCACCGGTTCGAAACCTGCGGGGACAAAAAAAAATTGAGTCGTGTTAAGGTTTGGTGTGGCTCACGACAGGTGCGATCCCCGAGTGATTTTGACGGCTTAGATGCCCCCGAGTCGTGGTATCTTAGCCCCAAGTTAGTCCCACATGTTGCGGACAAACTAACAAAAAAAAAATGATTAGCTCAATCAAATTGAGTGTTCTCGCTTATAACCTAGTGAGTTGAGAGGGTGAAGGAGGGGGCCACTAATATAGGGTGGAGGAGATCAGGGAGAAGAGTCACTTGACCATCGAGGAGAAAAGAGTGAGTAAAACTATAGATATCAGTTAATTATTTTCAAGGAAAATTTGAGAGTTATGAGTTTCTCATTGATTTTTGAAGTACTTAGAACTTTATTTAGTTTAAGCTAACTACTTAACTGAATTGCTTTCCATATATATTTACAAAATTCTAACACATGATTGCCAACAATTTCTTATTGAGGATTGACGCAGACCTGTTAGCCCTCGGATCGAGATCCGCTCTCAGGATCGTTCTTTAACCCCTTAGAGTCGGATCAGCTCTTTCAGATTCCCTGTTGGAATCTCCTTTCATTCGATCGACAGGTCCCTTTTTTTCCATCTCTCAATCTCGCGAGTTCACGAGTCATGACTCCCGACTCTTCCTCTCCAATGTCGCGACACCCGAGATCGCAAAATGGGTATAGCCCTTTCTTCCGTCAACACCCTCCTTGCGTGATCGTCGGCCAGGCTAAGCACTAGCACTTCTTGCCTCTCGCGCCTTCACGAGTTCAAAAGTCCAACCTTGGCACCTCTCCTTCCCGAACCCCCGAGAGGTGATGTTGACTTTTCTCCTGGTGCTCTCGCTACTCGCGACTTCGCAATTTGAAGGCTCGAACTTTCGTTCCCTTATCTCTCGAGTCCTCGAGACACGAGAGGTCAATGAGGTGTTGACTCCTCCAAATGTGTGACAATTATTCACCTATCTATCTCCTGAGCCCACTCTGTGATTCTGCCGCATGTCTCTTATGCCCAACTTCAGCACTTCGCGACTTCACAACTTCTGATGTCGAAAACAACTCCTTTCAACCTCTGAACCCCTGAGACACAAAATGCGATGGGGTTCCTGATCCAACAGTCCTCCCGTGTCCTGGATCTGATGGCTATCCACGCTCCTCGCGATTTCGCCTCTCACGACTTGGAGCACCCTATCTTTGGGCTCTCACCTTGCGAACCTCCAAGTTTGTGAGATCCCTAAATCTCTGCCACCTGTCCTCCTCCTAACGGACGGCTATAATTCTCTCATGGTTTCATGACTTCGAAACTTTTGGGACAATAGTCTCGACCTCTTACCCTCCGATATACCAAAATGCGAAATTTTGACACGTCATCAACGCAGGTCAATGATGATCTCATCAATGCATGTCATCGTCGCAAATGTGGATGTTGTGCTCTCAGTTCTCCAACTCATGAAACCTCGAAATGGTCAATGAAAGTATGATCTCCGTGTTGGCGAGTGTGCCACCTATCCACTCTCAAATGGACGGTCCTGAATTTCTTCGCAGCTTTGCCACTCACGAAGTTGAAGGGTTTCTCTTCCTTACCTTCGATATTCGAATCCCCGATATGAGTGATCTCGCGACACATGTCCTTCCAATCAGACGGCTTAGATTCTCTTGCTATTTTGGGACTTCGGCTTTCATGAATCTTGATACTCACCTCTGTGAGTCTCGATGCCCAAATCTCCGAAGTGGATGATTCTGCGACACGCGTCCTCCCGCAGATGGAAAATTGCGATATAATCTTGCCTTTCCACGAATTCTGAGGCTGAGTGTCTAGACTCTCGTCCTCCGAACTCTCAAACTCGTGAGACGTGATATCTCGATATGAACTACTTCTCGGGACCTTCACTCTGTCGCTCACGAAGGTTTAACCGCTGTGCATATTCTGTCATATCTAACAGCTAACCATTGTTCACTCGAGATCTGATAGTTCAGATCATCTTTGGCTCTTTCTCTCCTCTGTTGCTCCCTAGACGTGGGAAATTCGACGACTCAGATCTCTTCTCTGGTTTGATCTAATGGCAGTTGCACTGTCCCTCCTGTGCATGCACTTCCTTTCACTACTTGGAAGATTTCTCCATGGCTAAAGGCCTCCACCTTTACCTTGCTTCTATGAGCTCTTAGTCTTAAGTCTCGCCTATGTTGAGAATGGCATCATTCTTCCTAAGCTTCTTTCCTCAAATTGTCAAAGGATTCTTCGGCTTCTTCCCTTCTTAAAGAACCTCGGCACACACAAGGTGTTATCCATCCTGAGCTTTCATGTAGCTTTGACCTCCAAGGAAACTCGTTCTTTTTCCTTTCTCCCTTAGATGGAGAATTTAGATTCCCTCCTGGCTATCCTTCTACTCACACAACTTCTTGTTGAAAGCTCAATGTGTTCAGCAACCCTGCAAAGATCCTTCAGTGGACTCTTCTTCCTTAAATCACAGAACTCAAAGAGTTATTTTACTCTCTGTTCCTATCTACACATCTACTCAATGCCCACCTCGCAGAGTGTCTTCTTACAAAACATCTAGTAGTTATGTTCTCTCCTGTGCTCCTTATGCACCTGCTCAATACCCTCCTGGCAGAGCTCTTAGAATCCTTAGTGATTCCGACTTCAGCTAAACTCATAGTAGAGTTCTTCCTTTGTGCATTCCTTGCACCTGCTCGATGCCCACCTGGAAGAGCTTTACAAAACTCTTCATAGATTCTGTCTGTCACTGTGTTCCTCCTACACAGCCTTGCCTACTGAGGTATTCAACAACCTCACAGGTCTTCCTCTGAATTGTTGATTTCAACTTCTGTGCCCACCTGGCACATCTTTGTCTGACTCTGTAGAGTTCAGAAGTGCATCTAGGCATTGGTATTCAGAGACCGCAATGCTTTGTCACGCCCTCTTGGCATGAAGCCACAAAAAACCTCTCAAGCCTGAAATAAAACAACTCCCTGCAAATGTCTAGCATACATCTACAGCATAAAGAACACACAAAGACATTCACATAACATAGACAATATGTAGGAAAAACTGCTCTGGCTTATATTTAATTAGAATGTATCTTTACAAAGGTGTTTTGAGCATGGACTATAACAAGGTCTCGGCTCCTTTTCTTCTGCTCTTTTCTCGCAGACTCTCTCCCATGAGATACAATTATAGTTCCAAAAATATCTTACACGAGGGGGGTCTTTGAGCTCTTCCCTCCAAATTATCTACCTACCCTATTCAATGGCATTGATTGGGTTGTCTAGTCCAAAAATCGGATCTAGATCAAAGCCTTACAAACATTAAAGGCCTATCTACTCTAATGCCTGCGCAAAGGCATGGCTTCATGGCTCCACAGCCTAAACATTAAATTACATTCAAATTCAGAATGGAAGACGAGGGATGCACCTTTCTTCAGCTTTGAATGGACACGCTGACGTGGCTGGATGGCTAGTTGGCTAATGTGGAGAGATGATCCTGCATCAAGGATTGTCTCACAATCTCAAACTTAGTGCTTCTAATTATTCACTCTCGGTCCCCTTTATTCTATTTTATTCTATTGGGTTTAGTGACATAGATGTGGTGAGGATGAAATGAATAATACAAAGATATCCTTCCAACAAAATAAATCCAAGTTTAGATGAAAAGAATGGTTCATCGAATCATCATGTGTAGTAAAGTATTATTGGTTTCTATATCTATTAATGGAGAGGCTCATCTAATTAGTTTTCTTTTTGGTTTCAATCAACTTATGTATCTAGTAAAAGAGATCATATGGAAAATAGAGAGATAAATTATCACTCTTCCTCTTGCTCATATATATATACATTTTGTACAAAAAAAACTTTATATTTGAAACAAATAAATATACATATATGCACTTTATCATTCTTTTCAAAAATGGTCACTATAAGACTCAACTTTAATAAGAAAAAAAATGAACTTTTTCATCTCTCAACACCTTAATAAGAAAAAAAATGAACTTTTTCATCTCTCAACACCTCATGTACACCATTTTACATCCTCAAAAATGAAAATTCCACTAAGAGTCTTTACTACAATTATAATATCCAAAGATGCAGTAATGTGAATTAAGAAAGAAATTACATGCTTTTTGTGTCCTGGCCTTGAAGGAGTTCTTGAACAGAGAACAATCCTCCTTGGAATTCTAAAGTTTCCTTTGATAGTTGATATGATTATTGGTTGATATCAAGATATATGCGAGTGAACAAAATCCATTCAAAGTCATGAACCAAATGCCTAATATGGACTAGCATCAATTGTCGCTGCACTATTCCTATTGATATTTCCAGTTATCCCAATTGATAAATATCTCAGAGTCACCTAGAACACAAAATACTTTGAGTGCGATAATTAGCAAATTCTAGAAGAGCATACAGGGTCAATAGATTTTCCTTTGTATTGGATCCCATACCTAGAGTATAACGAATATTGAAGGAGTAACTAGAGTAAATATGAAGGACAACTCCCACCCCACATCTAGGAGGGTGGACTTGGTTTCAGTCGTCAAACAATATCCATGGGGTTTTGAAATCCAACATTGACATAATAAAAACCCTTTGTTTTCTATCTTTAGGCTTTCATTTAAATTATAGACTCATTTTTTCTGTCCAACCAACAATTAACACCACTAGGATTTGTGTCTCCTAAAAAATGCTCATGATACAATCCTACCAGATGTAATGAACATAATAGCAGGGGAGATAGTCCTACCTTGCAATAGAGATGTCCTTCAACCAATCAAGAACATAAAGATCCAAGTTGTCATGATTCCACTTATCCTTGGGGTTGAAATCCTTGGCTAAGAGGATTTTCATACATACACATTTATTTAAAACATAATTTCAAAAGTGTTATAAAACATTTGTACATATTTCCTAAAAAAAAAAATGAATTTAATATATTACGATAGATACTCATAACAACTTAATATATGAGGGTGTCAATAAAAAAATACTACGGTAAGGTGCATAAAAACTAGTTTATAATTTAACATTTAGTGAATGTTTTTAAGGAGTTACTGAACAAAGAACGATCCTCCTTGGCATTTTAAAGTTTCTTTTGATAGTTGATATGATTATTGGTTCAGCTCGTGATATAAGAAAGTCAACAAAATCTATTCAAAGTCATGAACCAAATGCCTAATCTGGACTAGCATCAATTGTAGATGCACTATTCCTATTGATATTTCTGGTTATCCTAGTTGATAAATACCTCAGAGTCACCAAACACATAAAATAGTTTCAGTGTGAAAATTAGCAAATTATAGATGAGTATACTGGGTCGATAACGTTTAGTTTTCATTGCATCCCATACCAAGAGTATAACGAATATTGAAGGAGTGAGTAGATTAAAGATGAAAGACGACCCCCCCACCCCACATATAGGAGGGTGAACTTAGTTGGAGTCATGAAACAACCCCATGGGGTTTGGAAATCCAACATTGGCATAATCAAAATCCTTTGTTTTTTGTATTTAGTTTTTTGTATTTAGGCTCGCATTTAAATTCTAGAGTCATGTTTTTTTGTCAAACCAACAATCAACTCCACTAGGATTTGTTTCTCCTAGAAAATGCTCATGATACGATCCTACCATATGTAATCAACATAATGAGATGGAAGATAGTCATACCTTGCAATAGAGGTGTCCTTCAACCAACCAAGAAAATAAAGATTCAAGTTGTTATGATTCCACTTATCCCTAGGGTTGAAAGCCTTGGCTAAGAGGCTTCTCGTACATTCACATATATTTAAAAGAGAATTTAAAAAGTGTTACACAACATTTGTACATATTTAAAAAAAAAAATGAATTAAATATGAATTAAATATGTTATAGTATATATTGATAATAACTTAATATATGAGGGTGTCAATAAAAAAAATCCAGTTATTAGAAAAATCAAACACATCAACATCAAACATAACTAGGGTAAGGTGCATAACAACTAGTTTTTAATTTTACATTTAAGTGAATTTTTTTTATATGAACACTTTTGTTCAATATATCTATCTAGATTTAATGGCATGTATGTAAAAGTATTTATAATCCATAAATTTTTAATCATTATGTATGGCTAATTTTCATTCCCATATGAATTTAATATAATTTTTATTTCAAATAAGAAAATCAAGATGTCGAATATTGATATGTGTATGATATTAGGTAATTAAGTCATTCAACCATCCACCATAACTATAATGGATTTACTGATTTGTATATCATATTAAGTAATTAAGTCATTCAACCATCCATCATAACTACAATGGATTTACCATGATTTCATTAGCATATAATTTATAGTAATTAAGAAAATATGACATAAAAAAAAAAAAAGACACGGAAATACTTATATTTCCTAATATTTTNNNAAACATAAAAAAAAAAAAAAACATATTATACTATCTACTTCTATTTTACAGTCAACCATATTTCAAATGCTTCCATCTTAATTGAACCATCTTAATTTGGAAATATGGTTGCATGTATTTCAATCATTTTGGCATGAACAAAGGCCATTTTATATTGTGCATTGAAATTTGTACCAAACCTCACCTTACAATGAATGGTGCTAAGATTAAATAGTTTGTCCTAGGTACATGCCAACATAGACGTTTTCTAGGCTACAACTTTAGACATTCTCAATTCTACCTATTGATTTAAAAAAAATAAGCGACAAATTGTTTGAGGTGAAATGGGGTCAGAGTCATGTTCTAAATTATTGCAAGGATACTCAATGCAAAGTGGTGTCCAAAATGACAACCTAGTTCCATGCAACAATTATGATGCTAATGATACATCTATTTAACCATGAAAAGAAGGATCATAAATTTTTTTGGGCATTGAAAACATATTGTGTATGCAAATTATTGAAACAAAATTAGGTGTTGGATTACTAAGAGAAAGGATGAATCAATAATAGAGAAATTTAATCATTTTTAACCACAAAATGAAAGTGTTATATGAATGTATTATTACCATTCAATAGTTGTAGAGTAAATAAACAATGAAAAAATGAGAAATCATACACATAGACAATACACCAATGTTTTTACATCGAAACCCAAAGTGGGAGAAAACCACGAAATGATTTTTCATATATGTCTTTAAGAGTTACATTCATTGGAAGCACCAACTTCTTTTGTTTTCTAGCTGCAACTAGAAGGATGCTGCAACCCCCTAGTTTCTCAGGCTACAACTAGAGGGAAGCTACAAATCCCCAACTCTCTAGCTACAAACAGAAGGAGGCGACAACCCAATATGTTCTCTGGCTAAAACTAAAAGGTGGCTACAACCAACTAACCTTTCCCCATACAACCACCATGTCATAGAAGTAGAATGGTGGAACAACTATCACACAATCATTGTGAGATATACTGTTGTAAACGTGTACCAATAAACCTACGCCAAACAAACTAGAACAACATGTACCAAACAACCTGTAATCAATTTGTACCATAAACAAGTGCATCAACCATACACCAACCTGTACCTCAGCCTATACCATGTTTGTGCCAATTCATACCTTTAGCTAATGCATAGAGGTTACATAGTTGCATATAATTTGTTTCGGTGTGTATGAATAAGAATAAAGAACCTGAAAAAACAAAAAACCTTACCAAAAAATACAAAATCCGAGGGCCTGGTGCCCCCTGGAAGGAGTACTTTTATAGACGAAATTATCAGAAAAATTGAATCTCAAGCCTCGGTTGGACCTTGAAAAACGTTCTAACTGAGTCCCTCAAGCAACAAATTCACTAACTGCAGCTCATGTTGAGGTTCATAGAGGAACTAAAGGAACCGAACAGAGTTTCCAAAATACACATCCTCCACTTTTCAGGTCTTTAGGCAAAGGTAATTCTTGAAATTTGAGAGAAGGAGAATGGGACACCAATGGAATTGCTGAGGAAAACCGACAACCAATTGAACCTAGATCTCATGTGATTCTAGTAGGGGAAGGAACATCTAAAATCCCAGACATAGGTAGTGCGACTAAATCTCCTAAGGGACCAAGTAATCAACCACCTCGAAAAAAATGCCCAGAACAAGAAATCCTTAAATATTATTGGCACATTTTTGACCAAATGGCACCACAAAATTATTTGCACCCTAGAATTCCACATCGGAATATACTATAGTTGATCTAGTTGTTAATGCCCCAATGAAAGCTAGTCCACTACAAAATCTTCTAAACTTCAATGGATTGATCTTAGAGGACCTTGACGCATTCTTATTCGAGTTTGATGTCCTGTGTAGAGGCTATGACTATACCTCCGAACCCCAGAAACTAAATATATTTCCTTCCACTTTGAAAGGAGAATCTTTACAATGGTTTATGGGACTAGGGGCAGGAACTATAAATTCATGGGATGAAATGAAACAAGCCTTCCTTAGGAAATATCAAGACTACTTTAGAACAAGGGATTTAAAGGATGAAATCTTTAAAATGATTACAAAAGAAAATGAAACACTAGAAGAATATGTTGAAATGTCTCAATATAAACTAAAGAGATCACCTTACAATACACTACTAGGTGAGGTACTGAAAGTCAGTCTAATAAAAGATATGAAGGATGAATCGGAAGAAACATTAAATTTGATGGGAAAAGGAGATATTTATCAAGAAACATATGATGAAATTGTCCAATTGTGTATTAGGTGTTCGCACGGTATTACATGAACCATATCGAGAATAGGATCCCCCATCACCAAAAGTAGAAACATTACTAGCGGGAGTGTCACTCAAGCATAAATTGGTAATATTTTAGAAAATTTTAAAACTTACATTTTGGTTACTTTGACTACTCAATTGGATGTTCTGCAGGTTAAACAGAAGCAATCAGAAGCAGAACAATCATTGGCTATAGTTTTTCCATGGTGCAGAAGGAAACATGGTTCAAGGGAGTGTCCCTTGGACATGGTTCATACCTTCGCTATACGTTCCAAAGACCATGTGAAAGAGAAATGTCCATCACTCCCAGGACTAAATGTTTTCTTTAAAGAATCATAAGAGGAAACAAAACCACTATATATGATGGTTCAACGTCACCAATGGCACGCTCGGCCCCCAGGTACACTACAAGATCCTTCTTCTTTCTTTTCTAGAAAATATAATAATCAACATAATCCTAGAAACACATGCCAGGGCCAACCATTTTCTAACCCCACCTGGTAGTTCCAACAATATCTTACCGCACCCTAGCCAAATCAACTAGTTTCTTATCCAACTTGGCCTAACATTCACTACTCCACCCCATTTTGGAAGAATTAAAATAATAACCCCTATCCTTCACAGTGGAGTAGCATAGCCGCCCAAGCCCCCAATTAGACTCAAAACTGGTAGTGCCCCATGGGATTGACCAATCAACCTATGGTAATGGTTCCTCAAGCTCAACCCACTTTATAGGCTCCACTTTAGTTACCCAAAAATCCCCAACCTCAAATGCACCCTCAATTACCAGCTCAACCCAACCTGAATCCTAATAATAGACCAGTCCATCTCATGCAAATTGTTGAAAATTTGGAGGGTGAAACAAACTCTGTAGGGTGCAATGAACTTCGGTTGAGATGAGGGCGTGTAATATTTTCTTAGGAAAGTGACATTCATGAAGAACATTAGAATGATAATGATAGAAAACCAACAATAATACCATCGACTGTGGTCATAACAGAAGAAAGAGAATAGAGGGAAGATACAGTCGGGCAAAAAAATCCTCAAAAAGACGTAATTTCTCCTGCCCCATTTCCTAAAACGCTAATGATATAAAAGCTAGTCTTATATCCCAACTTTGATATCATTAGGGAACTAAAAAATCTATGTGTTAAAATTTCACTCCTACATGACTTACAAGATGTTCCTATTTATGCAAAAACAATTAAAGAATTATGTGGGAAGAACAACAAAAGGAAAACTAAGAATCCATCAACTGTTCACATGGTAGGAACTTTGTTCGATCTTATTCTAGGAAAATAGGAGCCAGTTAAATACACAGACCCAAGAAATCCCATGGTAACGATTCACATACAGGGTTGTTTTTTCCCAAATACATAGGTGGATTTGGGGGCAACCATCAATATCCTGACCATCAAGACCTGTAATGTCATGGGTATCACCTCCTTCGAACATAATTCAACTATGTTAGAGTTGGCTGATAGATCAATGGTTAAACCAACATGCACATTACAAGATAGAGTAGTCTCGGTCAACTCTTGGGAATACCCAGCTGATTTCCTAGTTATTAACCCAAGAAGTAGACTAGATGGACACCTATTAATATTAGGGCAGTCATGGCTAGCAACAACAGATGCATACATAGGGTGTCAGACAGGAAACATGATCATTTTTAGAGGAAGTGCTATAAATAACCTTATCTTGTATCCTCCTGCTAAACCAAGTCTACATGTCATACATCAGTAGTTTCAACCACCAAGATATACAAAAGAAAACATACTCCCTCCTGTCACACTAGAAAAATCTCTTGGGATAAAAACCAACTAGAAGAGGATGTGATCAGCAACATCATTAACAACCCAATTGTTATAGGCAACACAACATGTCAAATGCTAAAAGATGTTTTACATAATGAAGCACAGGGGGATCCTTTGGAAGAATTGATGGAGCAACAGATTCTCACTATTGTTGTCCATAACAACATTACAGTTGAAATCGCACCAGGAATATTTTTGAATATTAACACCAATTTGAATGAACAACAACAACAAAATTTGATTCAGTTCCTTCCTAAATAAAAACAAGATTTTTCTTGGGAGTATCCAGACATGAAGGGAATTGATCCCCAACTATGTACACATAATATCTATATCGAAAAACATGCTCGACCCATCTGACATCCCCAACGGATATTAAACCCTCATTTCAAGGATATTTTGAAAGAAGAATTACATAAACTATGAGGCGATAGTAGGAGAGGTTCGTTATTGGTATGAAAGCTAACATTGAAATGCATGATGCTTATGCTTATGGATCCTTTTAATATAAGACTAGATTATCTACTTTTGGTTCTAGCAATGAAAGAGTTGGCATGGGATTTTTCTCCAAAATGTTCAACATGGTGGTGGAGATTGGGAGCCGTGCTCTATCTTAATTAACGTGTCTTGAATAATTAAACTACTAAGTGACAATATGATAATCATGTTTGTGCAACTCTATTAGATAGAAGAGATAAACACAATAAATAAAAACCAATAAATTAACCCTTACTTCTAATAATTATAACTGTAATGACCCTTTTCTTATTAA
>JASDQU010295332.1:0-14180 GCA_032191745.1 Picea mariana | reverse complement strand
GAATCAACGTCAAAATGTATAGAGAACCCGGGCCTTCTTGGGCCTCGGTTCCAATTACCTCTACATATGTTTCCTTGACCATGGCTTCCTCAACTGAAAAAACTCATCTTGCATGTGTAATCGATTAACAAATAGTATTTTAAATAACCATGCATGACAACTCTTAAAAATATGAAATATATTTGGCTCATAATGTATCAGACTCATGCAATCCAATCCATACAAATTGTTTTATTGTTAATCAACAAGCAGAGGGGTGAAACAGGGTTTTGGGATATGTGAAGGGTTTTTATTGAGAGAAAATATGATATAATGAAAGGGGAGAAGCATGGTCACTGCTCAATGAAAACAACAATCAACTGTAAAGCAAACCAATAAAACCTCACTGGAATACACACAAGACACGACCACTTTCATCCTTTTTAACACATAAATTCTCTTGACTGTAATTAATCTCAGAACAGGGTGTGAAAAAGGAATATGGGAGGTGACGGGGTTTGTAGTTAGCAGAAAGTGAAATAATGGAAGGGAAGAAGGATGATTATTGTTCATGTAATTAATTAAGTGATCCATAAAACACAAGCTATGCACAGGGTAAATTTTTCCCAGGAAATGTAGTTCTGCCACTGTAGAAAAACAATTCAATGTGACTTAAAAGCTGGGCCACCTATCCAACATGACTGCCATCAACAACATGCCTTCTTAAACCAATGGTTGATTTGCAATAAATAAACATGCTTAAACTATGTGGGCATCCTTGAGTATAAAAAACAAGCTATCCATACCAGACACAGTGCACAGCTAACAAAACTCCACGGTGCAACATTTCCACTTAACACAATCAGACACACAGTCACGATAATAAATCAACATATCGTGCTAAGCTATAAATTTAATCAAACTGTGATCGACCATGCCATGCACACTTAGGGTCATTCAACCAACAACACAAGGATGCAGTGGATTCACTTTCTACAATCATCCAGTTCAGTAGTCATTCGTTCCCAAAGAAAACCATAGTTACCATGCCCATTACTTTACCTTGAAAAACACCATACATAGAACGTGACATGTGTGAACAACACCAAGCATTCGTAACCAATGCCATCCATCATCCAAATCATCATAAGTGAAAATAATAGTGACTGCATGCAACCAACAACTCGCCACTGTCGTAAAAAAATCAATCATTCCAACAAGCAGTGGAAACTACGCGTACCCTCACATCGAATCAAATTGGGGTAGAGGCCTTCTCCATTAATAATACTGAGCTATTTACATAAGGAGGGTGATTGTATCCTTTGAAAGTGCAATTGGCAACAAAGGTTTTATCCTTATTATCATAGATGCAGCAACTAAATTCTAAAACAACAGGCTTGCCATACGACCAACTGGGCGAATTCGTATTCACCAGTATTCGACCATACATTCGATCCACAATAACCCATAGAAAATTGACAGGCATGACAATCTCCTTTACAAAATTTGAGACTGGAGGGTTAAGGGTCTAATCTGTAACCAACACCAGGGAACAGAGCCAACTCCTCGTAATGGTGGAACTTTTGAGGCCAAGGGTGTGCACATAGAGAGAGACATGATTCATTTGCGGATAGGTAACAAACCATGGCAGAGGGTCAACAAAAAGGGTGAGGCTATCATTCGGCCGAGAAATTTATTTAATGCACACAGGGTATAACCCTTGTGTTCTTCTTCCAAACTAACATAGTACTGAGGTGAAGACAGGGCCGAGTTAAGAACAAAACACTCAGTTCGTGACCCTTAGCGATGGAAACCACCAATTTCGAGGTGAAACACAACATGGTGACGCAGAAAACCTTCGACCATTAAACCCATGATAGCCAGAGACTAGATTAGTGATGGTCTGTGAAGATAGCTATCCACCCAAAACTAAACAAAAAAAACCTCCAACCAAACAACAGTGATAACAAGAACTATCACCTAGGAGAACCAATAACCTCAATGAACTCAAGAATGTTACAGGAAGAATCATTCTCTCTTCATTTCCAGAACCCAAATTTTGCACAGTTGCAACACTTAGGAAACACAAATCCATACACCTAAGCCATTAACCATTTCATAACCAGAGAGAAATCACGAATGGCCAAAAAAGAGACATACCTGTAATCGAATTCCTTAAAACGAGAGCTGGCCGAGCAGTTCATCCCTGCTAAAATTTTGGATCATAACACAGTAGCAAGATCAGACAATAGTCTGGCTAGGGTGGCGGCCAACGAGAAGAGTAAAGGTGACGTGCAATAAATGCATGTCACCTCCACCCACATCTGATTAACTCAATAGTACATGCAACAAATTATCCATTAACATGACTAATCAAACATGTATCGAAACCATCACCACATTAAAATCCAGCAGTGCGATCACCATATCCCATTTCACATCATATAACTCAAACAAAATCGCCTAACCATCAATGTTCACCACCTTGCCAAATTTGCCACCACATTTCAACCATATGCATATTAACATGTGATTCAATCACAAATTCATAATCATTTACTTGTTAGCTAGGGTTTAGAAATAATCATCAAGTCTTTACATGCATGTATTATAGTTAGGATAGCTCTAAAATCTTCCCCTAGAAATTGTTTCTCATTTCCTTCAAATTATTCGCATGTGGTATTACAAAACTAGTTCCCTTTTCTTTGCAATTGTTATAGTATTTTGCCTTTCACATAATTTCACTAACATGTTTGTTATGCAGGTGTGATAAGAACAGATAGTAATGACATTAATGAATAACATAGGCTATAGTAAGATAAGGAATCAACCCTTCATGATCTCAATTCATCAACCAATACCAACAAGATCTTCATCAACCATGTGAGGCGTATCGCACATCATATCAACATAAAAAAATGAAACAAATCCGCTCTCCAATAGTTCAAGGGGGTCCAACCTACTAGTATTATTTAGTCTTTAGCAACACTTTGCAGGTGAAACTTCGTGGATGCTTTCAATCGTCAACAACGTCATTATGGATGACGTGTCGATAACCGAGAGGTATCGCATGTCACTTAGAATCATATGAATATTCAAACGAAAATGTCAGAAATAGGTGCCACGTGTCAACCCAGGGAAGAGTCAAAATATACACGTGTACTATGACTTGTGTCCTTTAAAGGTTATGAAAAGTGATAACGGACACTTTCGGGTTTTGGGACTTTAATCGTAAAGACTTATCAAAATGCCTGAAGCTACGAAGCAACCTATAGCGATTTGATTTTTTTTTAATAATTAGGCAGCTCCCAAAACTCTGGAGAAATCAGGATCGTTTGACCAAACAGGGAAACTTCGTCAACAACAGATATCATGTGCGCCTTATTACCAATTAACCAGAAATGAACTTGATTTAAAAAATTGAAAGTTAATTTCTGAGTTACCACTTTGTGAAGGGTTATATTTTCATGAAGTAGAGAACGTAAAGCTCAAAGTTTAGAATTATATATGTTCCAACAATTCTTTTGATAAAAGATGGACTTACTTAGCTATTTATGCTCTCTTAAAACTTTTAGCACCATTCTTAAATATTGCTCATGTTCCTCCTTTGTCTTTGAGTAGATATGTATATCATCCAGGAACACAATTACAAACTTGTCTAGGTATTCCCTGAACACTCCATTCATCTTGCACATAAAATTAGTTGGGGCATTTGATAGTCCAAATTGTACTACCATGAATTCATAATGCATATATCTTGTCCTAAATGTTGTCTTGTTGATGTCTTCTTCATTTATCCTCACTTGATGATAACCCGATCTCAAGTCAATCTTGGAAAATATTCTTGCACCTTTCAGTTGATCAAATAAATCATCGATTCTTGGAAAAGGATATTTTCTCTTTATGGTGACCTTATTAAGCTGTCTAAAATCAATACACAACCTTAAGGCACTAGTACATATTGGAAAAATTTTGACATTATATTTGCAATGTTATGGACAAAATTGGCCATACTGTCGAAAAATAGAGGAAATTTTAAATTTGTTTCTCCATATTGCCCAATAATGTTTCTCTTGCGATGTACTACTAAAAAATGTCTCTCTTGCGACAGAGTTAGGAGGACGCCACTCTTGCAACGACGTTGCATTTTCGTCTCTCTTATGACGTTGGTGAAATATTCATCGCACTTACGACGTTATGGACACTAGGTTTTCCCCACCCCAACGGTCACCTAGTATTTAACCAAGTCAACCTTGACTTGGTCAACTATCGTCAGAATTGCGATGTTATAAAATCTATAAATATGTTTCATTTTATGGATGTTGCGACAAGTTTTCTATAATAATGACAGTTCAAAAAGGGTATAAGCCGGTCTTCTTGGCGAATAAAAAACAAGTTCTTTTTTCAGTATATGTCTGTGGAGAAGAATGTCAGAAAACATTAGAAGTGGAAAAAAATTAAAGAGGGTGAAAAGGGTGACGATAAATGTTATTGCCCTTGCAAAAATTGTTGTACTAGACGTCCTGAAAGAGTTTTAATAGCAACAGATAAAAAACATTGTAGAAAACATGGGCACATGGATGGGGGATCAAATGAATATCGTCGCATGGTAATTAGCTATATATATATATATATATATTCATTATCTATTTTAATATTTATTGTATTCTCAAAGTTTTATATTGTTTTATACATGCACTAATTTTTCATGATTGTTTGTAATTATAAAGTTAGATTTTCACCCTAACTTTATGCACAGAGCACCAAGTAGTAGTAGAAATGATGTTGTACAAGATGAAGAACTTGAAGCAGATAATGAAGATCAAGTTAATGATCCCATGGAAGTAGATGACAATAAATTATAATAACATAGTTCAAGATGATGGGACAAATCAAATGATCCAAGACTTATTCAATCATCCAAATGAGGATCATGGGGACAATAGTGATGGTATTTATGATGAACCTCTGATTGAAAAGGCAAATAATGGACTTTATAAAGGGTCAATATAAAATCTTCTCTCCACTACATTGTTGTTGGTGAACTTAAAGGTTACGAATCATTTGTCGAACACTTGTATGACACAGATCCTAAGGTATGCAATATGTTTCATCACATCAACATAAATGTTGACTTTTCCCCATTTTTTTTTAGTGTTAATTAATGTGTAAAATAAAAATGCAATATTTACAATTACTATTCTTTACATTAACTATTTATTTTTTATGTTTTAGATTGTTAGGTGAATTTTTGTTACCCTCGTCAAATATTTTACCTCGTACGTATCGAGATTTACATGCCATTATGAAAGACATTGGAATGGAGTATCAAAGCCTAGATGCATGTCCTGATGATCATATTATATATTATGGACAAAATGCGTCGAAAACAAAATGCTTCGTATGTGGTATAGATATCGAACCAATCAAGTAACAAAAATGGTCCCTCAAAATGTTTTCCAACAAATTCCCATAATTCCACGTTTGCAACAACTGTTCAGGTGCCAAAGCATAACATGGTTTATGGATTACCATGCACGAAAGAGAATTGAAGATGATGTTCTTTGAATGCCTGCATATGGTTATGCATTTAAAGAAATTGTTGAAAAAAGGCCAGAATTTACAAATGAACCTCGTAATGTTAGTCTTTCATTAGCAACTGACGATGTTAATCCATTTGGAGAGCTTCAGTCTATTTACTCAATGTGGCCTATTTATGTTATCAACAATAACATTCTTCCTTGGATGTCAAGAAAGAGGGAGCACATAATGTTGACAATGATTATTCTAGGTATTTGTTTACATTAATTTTTTGAATTAAAATTTTTCATTTTTCTCTTTTTTTGCATAACATCTTTTATTTATTTATTTAAGTATATATACATACCATGGTACTAATTTCGTGTAATTTCAAACAATAAGGTAAGTACCAAGTTAAATATATGAATGTGTATATCGAGCCTCTTATCGATGAGCTACTAAAGTTAGGGGAGGGCATCACTATGTATGACATCTGTAAACCAATTGGGTAGAAGAGATTTCAATGTCGTGGAATACTTTTATGGACAATTCGTGATGCCCTAAGACTAACACATTTTTGTGGTATGTAACGTTCCATATTTCACGCTTTAATAGTATATAATTAATTGAATATATCATGCATGTTGTTTAAATAATCATTTCGTATATTAATAATTCACATTAATCCATCTGTTGCAAGTCTTCAAACAAAGGTTAAATTTGCATGTCCAGTTTGTGGTCCTAAGATGAAATATCGTCAGTCAAAAAGTTTAGGAAAGGATGTGTTTGATGAGTATATACACTTCCTCTCTAAGAACCATAAGTATCATACTACTGAAAAATATATTTTCAATGGGAAACAAGAGACTGGACTAAAACCACAAAGAATGACACCTTGCCTATGGAAGTTGGCATATGACAAAATTAATCCTTGAGGTACGCATTTTGTTTATGTATCGTAAATGGAATCATGTTTTGAAATTTTATTTTAATTATTCATTTTATTTTACTGCATTTGATAAATTGTGCTTTGGTTTTTTTTATGCTTCATCAATGTCGTCGTCGTGAAGGTAGTAATAATGGGCTTCCATGAGGAATGAAATGTTATCCCACTCAATTCATGAGGTTGCCTTACTATGAGGACCTAAAAATAGTTCATTTATTTGATACAATGCATATCGGGAAGAATGTGACAGGAACATTATGGTGAATCATAGATGCCAGGAGGGATAAAGAAAAAAATGTCAAAATTTGTAATGACATTTGGGAAGCTAATCATGCAATGCAAAGTGTGATCCAATCAAATAATGATAGAGACCAAAATAACCTTCCATGGTTATCAACAGAGCAACAAAGCAATGGTGTAAAAGAAGTCATTCAAAAAATTAAATTTCCCATAGGTTTTTGTTCAAACATAAAGAATATCTTAATGAAGAAAGGTGAATTTGGTGGAGTAAAAACACATGATTGACATACCTTCATTAAGGTAATTAATCATTTTAGTATTCATATTTATATATTGGTTGTATACATTTTTTGAGATTTTTATTTTTTTTGTCTAGTTTTGAACAAGTAACGATTCGTTTTTATTGTTACAGTATGTTCTACCTCTATCTCTCCCAAATTACTTTGACAACAATGTCAAACAAGTTATATATGATCTTGGAAAATACATGAGGTAAGTTATTGCAATATATATGCAAAAAAAAAAATCAAATTTTTGTTGTACTTAATGACATGTGTTTTACTTGTAATGTAATATGTATTATGTTTTGTTGAAACATGTTATTTTCTTGCGTCATGATTTGTAGATGGTTGTCATTGAAAGAAATCCATGAATATGATATAAAGTATTGGAAGAGAGAAATTCCTCGGCTAATGTGTGAAATGCAGAAGTATCTACCTCCAACATTTTTCGATGCACAAGAACACTACCTCATACACCAAGTTGAGGAGATTGAAATGTGTGGACCTGTACACACAAGGTCAATGTGGATGGTGGAGAGGCACTTGAAATCATTTAAGGCTTTGGTTAGACAAAGAGCACGTCCTGAGGGTTCTATGGTGGAGGGATATATGGTATATGAATCCATGGTGTATATTAGTCAATATCCTCCTAAATTAGCAATGCAAGCTATGTATGCAGTGGATTGCATTTGGGATGTGAACTCCATCAAAATTTTTGAAAGGGAGCAGTTGTTGGGGAAAGGTACAATGAAGAATGTGAGAGGTAATTAAATTGTGGATATTTTTAATAAATATAAGTTTTTCTTTTTGTGTGTGTATATGATCATACTCATTTAATATTTATTCTTTCATCATTTATTAATATTTACCATGGTTATAACTAATATTTAATATTGGTGAATTGTGATTTTTTGATCGGTCAGTTGCTCAAGATTGGGATGCACTACATTTATACATTGCAAACAATCTTGACTAGATGAAGGTATGGATTGATAGATGTAAAGAACGTCATGGCGATAGGTTATGATGGAAAGAGTTGTCTGAATTGGTTAGAGAAGCTCCTCGTAATGGAGATTTTGATGTTATGCAGAGGGAAATAGATTTAGCATATTGCTTGAAAGATGTAAAGGCAAGCAAAATCAACCACTTTATTCAGTTATTTTATTATATTAATGTGACTGTAGGTGTTTTTTTTTCATATTATACTTTCCAAGTTATATAAATTTGTTTATTATTAATTGACAATACATCTTTTACATGTCTGACATATTGCAGTTGAAACACCACAAGGCTATGTGGTGCAATGGTCGTAAATTTTGCATCAAACAGTTGGATGAAACTAGAAAAACTTATGATAGTGGGATAACTGCAGTATTCCAAGTCACTAATGTTTCCTCTAGGAGTGACAGACGTCCTCGAGAATCTGAAAATAGATACTATGGGTTTTTGAATGATACAATTGAGTGTGACTTTAATTCCTTCAAATTAGTTTTGTTAGATGTCAAATGGTATAGGTTACAAATGCATGAACATGATGAGGAAAGAACCGTTATTCAACATGCCAACGGATTTCCGATGATTAAAACAACATTTTTGAAAAAGAAAATGACCGCTATGTTTTTCCAAGTCAATGTGAACAAGTATTTTACTCAAAGGTTCCAGGTAAGAAGGATTGGTCATTTGTTGTTAGATATGATCCAAGAGGAAGGCCAGTAAAGTATATTGTAGATGAAGAAGATGATGTAGAGATAGATCGGGAAGAAAATGGGTCGATAGATGAAGAAGATAGAGAAGATGAACCAGGCGTAGGAGACAATGCGCCAGTTCTTGATGATGGTATCGATGAAGATATGCTCGAAAATGACATTGATGATGATGATGATATCATCAATCCTGTCAAAATTGTTTCTGAACTAGATGATGATACAGACGTCGAGTTGGATGATCAAAAAGAAGATATAGAAGACGGATGATACAAATGTTGCATTGGTCGATGAGGTACGTAACTAGATATTTTAATTTGTATGAATTATTCTCTTGAAATAATTTTTTATGTGGGTTAATTACATGTTTTTAAGTTTTATGTCATTTTTGTTTTGGTAGTTTCTATGCATGATTACTATGTTGCTTTTGTTTATTTTCTATTTTATAGATTGGTATTGGGGAGCTGAGAGCGATGTGAGAGGGGACGGCATATGAGCTTCCACCTTCACGTGGTTGGCCTTGTTTAGTAGAGAATAAATTATTCTCGAAATCAAGAGAAGTTAATTCATTCATATTTATACTAAAAGATCACTCACATACCCACTCTATATGTCGTCTCATCTCGTCCTCTTTTCATTTTAATTTTCTCGATCGAATTTAAAAGGAAACAACTATTAAAATACATTGTACTAGGGTTAGAGTAAATGATGGGAAACAATGACCTATGAATGGGGCCAACATTGATTTTTTTTCAAAATGCTTCTATATGCATCGAAATTTGACATGGATAGTCTGTTCCATGTCAAATTTCAAGATAGTTCTCACAACAATTCTATAGAAGGGAATGACACACATTGACAATGAGACGTGCATGATGAATGTTGATGCAAATGTAGATGATCTCAAATATTATGTGGGGACATCATACATCCTTGAGTCTTGAAACCCTCCCATACTATCAAGGCATGTGTCTAGTCTAAGTATGTCAAATTTTGACGCATATAGGAACATATTAAAGATATTTCAATGTTGGCCCCATTCACTGCTCACTATGTGGGGTCGATGCATGACATTTGTGGTGGGTGAATTGGAAGTTCCATGACATTTCAAGAGAACTCGAACAAAGATTATACATATGGAAACGATGAATGATGACAATGAGACATCCATTATGAACGTTGATGCAAACATGGCTGATCTCAAAGATTATGTGGGGACATTTGACATCCTTGAGTCTTGAAACCCTCCCATACCGTCAAGGCATGTTTCTAGTCTAACCATGTCAAATTTTGACGCATACATGTACAGTTTGAAGAAATTTCAATGTTGGCCCCATTCACTGCTCACTGTGCGAGGTCGATGCAAGATGACATTAGTGATGGGTGTATTGGAAGTTCCATGACATTTCAAGAGAGTTCTGACAAAGATTATATAGATGGAAATAACGAATGATGACAATGAGATATCCATTATATTGAACGTTGATGCAAACATGGATGATCTCAAATATTATGCAAGGACATCAAACATCCTTAAGTCTTGAAACCCTCCCATACCATCAAGGAAACTATCTAGTCTAACCATGTCAAATTTCAACGCATACGGGAACAAATTGAAAAAATTTCAACGTTGGCCCCATTCACTGCTCACTGTGGGGGTTTAGTAGAAATAATTTGTGATGGGTGTATTGGAATTTCCATGTCAAATTTCAAGATAGTTTTGAGAACGATTCTATAGAAGGGAATGACGAATGATGACAATGAGAGGTGCAACATGATGAATGTTGATGCAAATGTGGACGATCTCAAATATTATGTGGGGACATCATACATCCTTGAGTCTTGAAACCCTCCCATACTGCCAAGGCATGTGTCTAGTATAACCATGTCAAATTTCGATGCATACAGACACATTATATTGAAGAAATTTCAACATTGGCCCCATTCATTGTTCACTATGCGGGGTCGGTGCATGACATTTGTGGTGGGTGAATGGGAAGTTCTATGAAATTTCAAGAGAGGTCCAACAAATATTCTACAAATGGAAATAATGAATGATGACAATGAGACACCCATTATGAGCGTTGTTGCAAATATGGATGATCTCAAAGATTATGTGGGAACATCAGACATCCTAGAGTCTTGAAACCCTCCCATACTGTCAAGGCATGTGTCTGGTCTAACCATGTTGAATTTTGACACATACATGCACATGATCATGATCATGAAGGAAGATGCCCACTTATGGATGTTGCTTGCACTTATTTTTATGCTTATTATTGAGGACACCCACCTTTCTTAGAGCCTTATTGCACTTGCTTTCATTATGATTCCTCATTTGGGCACCCAGCCTTGCCCATGTCGTCTTGAAAAATTTAATTCGAAGCCAAAATTGCTCCTTATCCGGCATCTGTATCGTCTTATTTCCTAGTGCTCCCTTGTGTGGCCATTTTTGTGCCTTTCATGTGGGTGGGCACACCTCTTTCCAACTTGCCTTGCATTGTGTTTGGGCGCTTTGCCTCCTTTTTGTTATGATTCCTCTTGTGGGTGCCCCTATTGCCAACTCGCCTTGCCTTGCCTTTGGGCAACCTACCTTATTTTCATTATGATTCCTCATGTGGGCGCCCCTCTTGCAAACTCACCTTGTGTTGTGTTTGGGTGCCTAGCCTTGTCCAAGCCATCTTGAAAAAGTTAAGTCGAAGCCAAAATTACTCCTTATCCAACATCTGGCTCATCTTTTTGCCTAGTGCTCCCTTGTGTGGCCTTTTTTGTGCCTTTCATATGGGTGGGCACACCTCTTGCCAAATCACCTTGCGTTGCATTTGGGCACTCTGCCTTGTTTTTGTTACATTTCCTCTTATGGGTGCCCCTATTGCCAACTCACCTTGCGTTGCATTTGGGCACCCTACCTTGTTTTCGTTATGATTCCTCATGTGGGCACCACTCTTGCAAACTCACCTTGCATTGTATTTGGGTGCCCAACCTTTCCCAGGCCATCTTGAAAAGGTCATTTCGAAGCCAAAATTGCTCCTTATCTGACATCTGGCTCGTCTGCTTTCCTAGTGCTCCCTTGTGTGGTCGTTTTCGTTCCTTTCATGTGGGTGGGTGCACCTCTTTCCAACTCACCTTGTGTTTTGTTTGGGCGCTCTGCCTCATTTTTGTTATGATTCCTCTTGTGGGGCACACCCCTCTTGCCAACTCGCCTTGCCTTGCCTCTGGGAACCCTGCCTTATTTTCATTACGATTCCTCATGTGGCCGCCCCTCTTTCCAACTCGCCTTGTGTTGCGTTTGGCCGCCCTACCTCATTTTCGTTACGATTCCTCATGTGGGCTTACATATAATTCACCTATAATGTGAGACACAAAATTTCCACAGAGAGAAAATACATACATACACACACACACACACACACACACATATATATATAATAAAACACACAAAACAAAATTATTAAAACCTTTAACCTTAAAACCACTAAATATTAGCATTCTTAAGATCTCTATAGACTCACGCTCCTTAACACTTATAACCATTATCCCCTATAAATCCTAACCCATATAACCTCTAGAACTTCTAATCATTAAAAGCTAATTTCTATATCTTCATAACCCTTGATTCTTATAACATTTATCACATGAAACCCTTATCCCTTATAACCTCTAATTTACTCTAAAGCACTATAAATTTTATAGCATATGGCTCATATCACCACTAACTAGTATAATCACTAATTAAATCTTATAACCTCAAACCCCTATAATTGTACAAATCCTAACACCTACAAAACGTATATGCCTTTATCCCTATTATCCCTAACATCCCCAACCCCTGAAACCCTAAATATTTAACCTATGACCCATATAACACTTAACATCTAACTTCTACAACCCACCAAACTAACATAAACTCCAACCCCTAATAATTATCCCTTATAACTCTTATAACCCCTAACCTATAATAGGTATAATTCCTAACGCCTAACTTCTACCCAACCCGTAACATGTATAGCCTGTAACCCTCATAAACTCTAGATTCTAACTCTCAAACCCTTATAATTGTACAACTCCTAACACTTATAATGATGCTTGAATTTAATGCCTAATCCCTAATGTTTGTAACCCTTGACCCCTATAACATTAAACCCTTATCATACCTAATACCTAACCCCTAACCCTTGTAAAAACTATAACCTCTAATCATTAAAATTATTGAACATTATAACCCTTAAACCACTACCTCTTATGTATAACATATATAACATAATGTTATAAAATATATCACATGTATGTTATAACATATATGTAACATACATGTGATATATGTTATAACATAACTATACACAACAAAACCAAACCGAGAACTGTGCAGTCCCATTCACACTCTACTATTCATTTTAATGATACATGTACCTACGCGCGATACTGTCAAGATCAGACAATTTCGAGATCTAAGGGGAGGGAAATATTTGCACCTGCGTGAGACCATCGATATCAGGCAATTCCGAGATCGAGGGGAGGGAAATTGTTTCACCTGTGCATGAGACCATTGAGGGACATCTGTGAAATTAATTAGGCAACGCYGAGATTGAGGGAGAGGGAAAGGATCTGTAAAATTGATCAGGCGATGCCAAGACCGAGGGAGAGGKAAAGGATGGTGAGTACCTCTGGACACTTGAATTCTAATTGGGCATAAACTTGAATTATCCTTTATCCTACGTTTGATTTTGTGTGAAGTGATTTTGTCCTACCAATCTGAGCATCCAACTTGAGGCCAAAGTCAACATTTGTAACCCTAGGGACTGGAAAACATGTACAAGTATTCTCAGCAAATTAAAATCTCTTTAACTGGAGAAAACCCCTTTGAAACTCCACAGAAAACCCTTTTAAAAACCCCTTCGAAACTCCAGAGAAATCCCTTCAAAAATTCTCTCAACATCCATGGGTTCACCAAACCAAGTCAGCTTGGCCCTAAATCAAGCCTACACCTGCATAAACTCTCACACTTCATTTGCATCCCTATTTACACCTATTTCTCTTGCACGTATTCTCTTAGTACCTAGGTGTGGACCTTGGGAATACCCTTACGCCAATGTTAGAGTAAAACATGTTAGAAAAACAGGACCGCGGAGCAATAAAATAAAACAAATGCATAAAAAAAACACTGAAGACACACAATACAAGAGAGACACAGATTTACGTGGTTCACCCAGTGTGGGCTACGTCCACCAGAGAAATTGTCAGGTCCTTCCTTTATTATTATCCAGCAAATGAAGGGATACAACCTACAACAAAACCTGCTGTAACTTCCTCTTCTTTCTCTCACAGTCTCCTCTCTCAGAATACAATATTCACCATCATCCATAGCCGCAATACATTTCCCTCATAAAATAGGGTTGCCTTTTAGGGAAAAAAAAACTAACATAATATCTACTATTAGATCTGCAACCTTATAATGAACGGTCCAGATTTACAATGAAATTACAATATACTTTTACAAGGAAATTTTTGCTT
>JASDQU010295325.1:914-14181 GCA_032191745.1 Picea mariana | reverse complement strand
GGTCTAATGACAGTCCTACTGCCACTAAACGATTGTTGGACAACTGAGAGGGGGGGGGGGGTGAATCAGTTGTTACCATGCTTAAACAATTATGCTTATTTTAAACTCTTTATAAAGCACTCAATGAGAATCACAATAATGCAGGGAAGTAAGCAATAGAACATTCAACATCATTCACACATATGAGATACACAGAGATAGATATTTCCTGAGGAAACCCATAAAGGGTAAAAACCTCTTCTTCTTTATATGATAAGTAATCTTTACATTATGTACATTATCATACTTATGAGCACCAACTCATAATGAGGCTACAACCTCTGTTTTGCAAGCTGCTCCTTGCTAAGAGCACCAACTCTCTGTATTCTCTAGCACCCACTAGAAGGAAGCACCGACTCCATGGTTTCTCTAGCACCCACTAGAAGGAAGCAACAACTCCCTGGTTTTTCTAGAACCCACTAGAAGGAAGCACCAACTCCTTAAGAGTTCCAGTACCAACTGGATAGAAGCACCAACTTCCTAAGAGTTCCAACACCAACTGGATGGAAGCACCAACTTCCTAAGAGTTCTAGCACAAATTGGATGGAAGCACCAACTTCCAGTTACACAGGCACCGACCTATATATCAGAGAAATAATGTTCTCCCTTGCACCACCCTGCCACCCTAGTTTCTCTGGCTACAACCAGATGGAAGATACAACTCCCTGTGTTCAAGCNAGTGATATAATGTTCATCAATGGCTTACCAGTCTCATCACTGTTCTGCTACACTGCCCTGCTCTGCCTGCATCACTTTCTTCCTATAGAAATGCCTTGCACTTTCTTTTCTTCTGCCTTTTATGCTATGTGAGCCATGTCCATTCAATGCACCATTCCTCTTCTATGTATTTTAGCTGCTGCACACTACCTCCTTCTACATGCCTGAATAACTCTAAACAAAAACACTCATCTCTTCTTTGTTCTACATTCTTATAGTCTCTGTGCACCTTGTGCATACTATATGTGCAATGCTTCTGCATGCTCTTCCCCCTGCCATTGTTCTCCACATCAGGATATTCACTGCCACTCCACATTGCCACCACTTCACTCCCTTGAGCATCAACACACTCTCTCTATTCTACATGTTCTCCTTGTGTCGAGTCCCCTTCCTGATCATCATGGAAATTCCTCATCTTTTATGGTGGTTATACCCATGCATTCATCATCACTGGGTGTTATGCTGAGATTCCTTAGCCTGTCTAGTAGTCGAGATTCTTCATCTTCTCTATCATAGTCGAGCTCATCCTCTCTATTGTAGTTACAGGATCAAATGCTCTTCCATTTGTCAATCACCTCTATGAACAGTCTTCATTCCACTGGCAGATTCCTTGAGACTCTTCAGCTCATCTGGCAATCACAATGAGGCCTCTTTGATTTTTCTGTGCAGAAACAATCAGTGGTTTCTGGAAGTTACACTATGAACCTATTGAGCCTTATGCCTTTGGCACCTTTCACCTTTCCTTTCACATGTGGCCTCCGGCAGTGACCACACGCCTATTCAGAAGGTGATTTCGTGATTCACATTTCGACAATTCCTGTTGCGAGGCATCTCGACTCTCCAAGTCGCGATTTCTGAAATGGAGATTAGATTCGTGCTATCTCCTCCCTTGAGCCTTCATCGATGTGACCATAGGTTATGACGAGGGTCCAGTTCTAAAAACACATTTCACATTTTGGCATTTCAACATTTTGACATTTCGGCATTCCTGTGGTGAAGAGCCTCGACTCTTCATGCTACAATCGTTGAAAAGGAGCTTATCTTCATGCTAGCTCCTCCCTCTCACATGACCACTGACGATGACCACAACCTACACCAAAAGGTATTTCGATGTTTTGCATTTTGGCGTTTCAACATTTCTGTGGTTAATTGTTTCAACACTCCAAGTCACGAACCCCGAAATTTTTGGCGTTTTGCATTTCGACGTTTCGACATTTCTGTGTTGAAGTGTTTCGACACTCCAAGTCACAAACCCTGAAATTTTTGGCGTTTCACATTTTGGCGTTTCGGCATTTTTGTGTTGAAGTGTTTCGACACTCCAAGTCATGAACCCCGAAATTTTTGGCATTTCGCATTTCGCAACTTCGGGACTCCGGTGATGAAGAGTCTTGACTCTTTCATGTTGCGAACATCGAAACTCCAAAATCGAGTCAGATCAATGGTCCACAATCTTGATGGTTTGACGGTCCAGATCTTTTCATGATTTCGCATATTGCAAGTTCCTGTCGTGAATTGCTTCCTTGACTCCTCCAACTCCTGGTATTCGAAACTCCAAAATGGAGTCAGATCAATGGTCCACAATCTCCCTTTGATCAATGAATCAGATTAAGTCGTGGTTTCGCATTTCGCGATTTCGTCATTCTTGTCATGAGTGTTCTTAACACCTCCAACTCCCAATATCTGAAACTCTGAAATGGAGTTAGATCAATAGTCCACGATCTCGCTTTGATCAATGACTCAGATTAAGTCATGGTTTCTCATTTCATGATTTTGGCATTCTTGTCGCGGGTGTCCTAGACACCTCCAACTCCCGATATTTGAAACTCCGAAATGGAGATTAAGTCGTGGTTTCACATTTCGCGATTTTCTGTCATGAGTTGCTTCCTTGACTCCTGGAGTTTATGCTTCTGAATGGGATCCAATGATCACTTTTTGAACTTGTTATTGGCATGCCATTATCCCTGCACTGCTAGTCGTGATCTTTTCCATCAATGACACACACGCATACTCTACACTATCTCTTCTGATCTTATCGAGCTTGCTTTGCTGCGTCTTCCCAAAATACTTCTGGTGATCGCCTGGCACATTCTTCCTGTACTTAATCCATCGTCGTTGTTGTACTTTCCATCAATGAAAAGAATACGCTACCTGTAAAACATGCCAACAATCTCCCCCTTTGGCATTGATGGAAACAAAGGCACCTAGTCTCTTTTCTCCCCCTTTGACATCAATTTCAAAGAAAACACGCTCCCCCCGAGTTGTTGCAGTATTTTTATGAGGTATCAGATATTAAACCAACACAAAATCCCCCTAACAGGATGGACTCTCTTATTTGAGGCCTGCAGAATATTTGTATCTAAACCAGAGTCTTCTCCTTCTGATTCTTGGACCTGTNTCCTTGACAAGGTCTTTCCTCTTGTTATCTCTACAGGATGTCATGTATATCATTTTGTAAAACAAAATGTTGTTGTTGAAGATGCTGCTATCCTACTGAAACACTATGTAATTGTAGCTTGTACTTTTTAAATAAGAATTGAATCTCCCCATTGATTCTCATCGATCTCTATTACTGCAATTTCATTTTTCTTCCATCATGCATACAATCCAAGGCTTTTATGACCATATTCAATCACAAGAAAATACCACAACAACCACTCTCATACCTGCTTTTCTTTTTCACAGACGAAGGACCTGTATCAGGTTTCTTAGGAGTACTGATTTCTTCCTTGTTGTATCCAATACCAGTTTTGTCATTTGGTGATATCTGACTATCCAAGAACTTATCTAGGGTCATGGAGTTGTTTAAGAACTTGCTTTGGGTGTTTGACTTCTCAACCTTCAAAACTTCAGCTTCCATCTTATGACAAGATTCTTCTTTTGCTTCTTCCATGGGATAGATGCTAACTAAACATTCTTTTATTATATCTATGTCTTCTTCTTTAATTGCAGGGGAGGATTCAATATCAACATCATTAATTGTCCTTATGCCTTTATTCACCACTTGTCCTAAGTTTACATTTACCTTACACTCTTTGGACGTGAACACCTCTTCACTACCTCTATCACACTTTTGATTTGTACTGAGAAAATTATGTTTCAAACCATCCACAAGCAGAATGTACTGGCATATCCTTTGACATTACTCAAACTCACCATCCCTCTATCCTTGATTTTACCTAGTTCATCATTTTCAAGGATCAAATTTCATGTTTTTCTTTTACTTATTGACAGAAGCTTATCCTTGTCTCCAGTCATGTGCTTGGAACACCCATTGTCTATATTCCCAGAGGCCTTTTGTTTTTGAGTTGAAAGTGCTAGACCACCTTTTTCACTATCTTTCCTTTTCCATGTGTTGGCCTTTCTATCTAATAACTTTATTCTTGGATCCGCTTTGTAATTCTTCATATGGAAGTTTGCAGCTTTGTGGCCAAAGTTGTGATAGTTTTAGCATTCAATCTCATTGTTCAATAGGTCAAAGTTATTGTTGCAGCGTTGTCTACTCATTAACTATTTATTATTTCTTGACCTCCTCAGTTGCATGTCTCTAGACTTAATTTGGCAATTTGCAATTTATGATGATTTGTTACTTGGCTGTATCATTCTCTGTTGTGGTAGATATTTATTCCTTGGAAATCTTAATTGCTCATGTCTAAGTCTTAAGGAACAATTTACAGCTTTGTGACCAAAGTTAGAACAGTAGAAATAATATCCATAGAAAAATTCTTTGTACCTGGAAAATGGTTGTCTTCTTTGAGCAAATCGATTTCTTCCATGTTGATGATTTCGTTGAGCAGAGAGTGTATTATTTCCTTGTTCTACAGATTCAGTTCTGGCACCTTTTTCTTTACTCCTCCTGGGCAGTTGATTATCTTCCTTTGTTTCTGCAGGTTTGTTGTCGTCATTAGTTGTAGATTTGACAAACTTGATGAAGTCTTTGTTTCTTGGATGACCACTACTTGATCCCTCTTCACAACCCAACCCTATTTTCAACTTTGTATTCCTTTGCTAATTCAGAATGGTGGCTAATCCTTCTGAGGCTTTGATACTTGACAGATTTTGATGATACAAGGCTTGAAACTTCTCCAACTCTTTCCTAGTTTTCACTACTTATTCTTCTAGAGATTTACAACTTGCCTTCTTTTCTGATAACTGTTGTTTTAGAATGTCCTCGATTTTTTTTGCCTCTTCTAATTCCAGTTTTAGCAGGGAAAAGTATTCATCAGGTTGTTTACTATGTTTCTCAAACTATATCAGCAATTGTTTTTTCTTTCTATTCTTAATTCTGAGTCTGTCAATCTCTTCCAGTGCACTGATCAATTCTCCTTCCATATCAACCATATCTTCTTCTTCATTAGCCTCACTTCCTGTGATTTTATTATCATAATCATCTTGGGCCATAAGCATGAATTCATTGTCCTTATCTTCACACGAGGAGTCACTATCTATGTCTTATGAAGAGTTAACATCATTTACACATAAAATTTTCTTTCTGGAAAATATCTTAGGTTTGAACTTCTTTTCACCTTCAGAGTTCTGATCATGTTTCTTGTGTGGACATTTATTTGAAAAATGACCTATATTACCACAGTTGAAACATTTGAAGGGAAACTTACCTTGGTACTTGCCTGATCCTTTCTTTAGTCTTCTCACGAATTTTTCTTCAATTTCATCAGGCTCAGAATCTTCATTCTTATCTGCTTTAAATGATGTTTCTCTAGAGGTGGGTTTATTTGTAACTATCCTCATTTCATATGCAGTCAATGTTCCTAGAATTTGATCAAAATCCAAAGCCTTTATATCATTGAGTTCTTCTATAGCTAAGACCTTTGCGTTGAACCTATCTGGCAGAGATCTCAAAATTTATTGAACTAAAGAGGGTTCCTCAATTTTTGCACCAAGTGCTTTCATTGCATTTACTAGTTCTTCAACTCTCAGAAAATACTTCCCAATGGTTTCATATTCTTTCATCTATAGCTTTTCAAACTATACTCTGTAGGTTTAAAGCTTGGCATCTTTTACCTTCTCATTACCTTCATAACTGCTAATGAGTTTGTCCCACATTTCTTTGGCAGTTTGAAGATGCATCACCTTTACAAAATTGGTTTCTGCAAGTCCATTCAAGATAGCATTCATTCCCTTAGCATTAAAGGTAAATTATAACTTATCATCCTTGGAAGCTAGCACAACAGGATTTATGTATCTAGTCTCTACTACATCCCAAACATCAACAACTAAGGCCATTAGGTATGTTCTCATTCTAACCTTCCAGAAGGTGAAGTTTGTTCCATTGAACAGAGGGGCATTATTGGTTGAATTTCCTTCATGGATTGACATTTTTAAGCTCTAGGATCTACCCTTAGATAAAAGGGGTCGACTTTGATACCAATTGTTGGACAACTGATAAGGGGGGGTGAATTAGTTGTTACTGTTCTTAAACAATTATGCTTATTTTAAACTCTTTACAGAGCACTCAATGACAATCACAATAATGCAAGGAAGTAAGAAATAGAACATTCAACATCATTCACACATATGAGATACACAGACACAAATATTTCCTGAAGAAACCCATAAAGGGTAAAAACCTCTTCTTCTTTATATGATAAGTAATCTTTACATTCTATACATTATCATACTTATGAGCACCAACTCATAATGAGTCTAAAACTTCTATTTTTCAAGATGCTACTTGTTGAGAGCACCAACTCTCTGGATTCTCTACCACCCACTAGAAGGAAGCACCGACTCCATGGTTTCTCTAGCACCCACTAGAAGGAAGCACCAACTCCCCGGTTTCTCTAGCACCCACTAGAAGGAATCACCAACTCCCTAAGAGTTCTAGCACAAACTGGATGGAAGCACCAACTTCCTAAGAGTTCTAGCACCAACTGGATGGAAGCACCAACTTCCTAAGAGTTCCATCACCAACTGGATGGAAGCACCAATTTCTAGTTACACAGGCACCGACCTATATATCAGAGAACCAATGTTCTCCCTTGAACCACCTTGCCACCCTGGTTTCTTTGGCTGGAACTAGATGGAAGCTACAATTCCCTATGTTCAAGCACCCACTTGAACCTCTGAGGACAACAGTCCTCCCTAGCACCTCCCTACCACCCTGAAATATCAATCTTTTCTACTGAAACTTATTAAAGTGATATAATGTTCATCAATAGCTTACCAGTCTCATCACTATTCTACTACACTGCCCTGCTATGTCTGCCTCACTATCTTCCTTCCCACATGCCTTTCACTTTTTGTTCTTCTACCTTTTATGCTCTATGTGCCATGTCCATTCAATGCACCATTCCTCTTCCATGTATTTCAGTTGTTGCACACTGCCTCCTTCTACACGCCTAAATCACTCTCAACAACAACACACATCTCTTCTTTGTTCTGCATTCTTATAGTCTCTGTGCACCTTCTGCATACTATATGCGCAATGCTTCTGCATGCTCTTCCCCCCACCTTTGTTATCCACATCAGGATATTCACTGCCACTCCACATTGCCACCGCTTCACTCCCTCGAGCATCAACACACTCTCTTTGTTCTGCATGTTCTCCTCATGTCGAGTCCTCTTCCTGATCAGCATGGAAATTCCTCAGCTTTTCTGGCGGTTATACCCATGCGTTCATCATCACTGGGTGTTATGCTGAGATTCCTTAGCCTGTCTAGCAGTTGAGACTCTTCGTCTTCTCTATCATAGTATAGCTCATCCTCTTTGTTGTAGTTACAGGCTTCAACACTCTTCCATCTGTCAATCACCTCTATGAACAGTCTTCACTCCACTGGCAGATGCCTCGAGACTCTTCAGCTCATATGGCAATCACACTGAAGCCTCTTTGATTTTTTTGTGTAGAAAAAATCAATGGTTTCTGGCAGTTACACTGTGAACCTCTCGATCCTTATGCCTTTGGCACCTTTCACCTTTCCTTTCACATGTGGCCTTAGGTGGTGACCACAGGCCTGTTCAGAAGGCGCTTTCACGATTCGCATTTCGACAATTCCTGTTGTGAGGCATCTCAACTCTCTAAGTCGCAATCTCTGAAATGGATATTAGCTTCATGCTAGCTCCTCCCTTGAGCCTTCGTTGATGTGACCATAGGTTATGACCAGGGGCCAATTTTGAACATGCATTTCTCATTTTGGCATTTCGACATTTCGACATTTCTGTGGTGAAGAGTCTCGACTCTTCCTGTTACAATCACCGAAAAGGAGCTTAGCTTGGTGCTAGCTCCTCCCTCTCACATGACCATTGACGGTGACCATAGCCTACACCAAAAGGTATTTCGGTGTTTCGCATTTCGGCGTTTCGACATTTCTGTGGTGAAGTGTTTCGACACTACAAGTCACGAACCCCAAAATTTTCGTCTTTTGGCATTTCGGCGTTTCGACATTTTTGTGTTGAAGTGTTTCGACACTCCAAGTCACGAACCCTGAAATTTTCAGCGTTTTGCATTTCACATTTTGACATTTCTGAAGTGTTTCGACACTCCAAGTCACGAACCTTGAAATTTTCGGCGTTTCGCATTTCGTAACTTTGGAACTCTTGTGATGAAGAGTCTCGACTCTTCATGTTGCGATCGTCAAAACTCTGAAATTGAGTCAGATCAACGGTCCACAATCTTGATGGTTTGACGGTCCATATCTTTTCATGATTTCAGATATCACGAGTTCCTACCGTGAGTTGCTTCCTTGACTCCTCCAAGTCCCGGTATCCAAAACTCCAAAATGGAGTCAGATCAACGGTCCACAATCTCCCTTTGATCAATGACTCAGATTAAGTCATGGTTTCACATTTCATGATTTCGTCATTCTTGTTGTGAGTGTTAATGACACCTCCAACTCTTGGTATCCAAAACTCTGAAATGGAGTCAGATCAACAGTTCACGATCTCCCTTTGATCAACGACTCAGATTAAGTCATGGTTTCACATTTCATGATTTCGACATTCTTGTTGTGAGTGTCCTAGACACCTCCAACTCTCGGTATCCAAAACTCTGAAATGGAGATTAAGTCGTAATTTCACATTTCGCGATTTTCTGCCATGAGTGGCTTCCTTGAATCCTGGAGTTTACACTTTTGAATGGGATCCAATGATCACTTGTTGAGCTTGCCATTGCCATGCCATTATCCCTGCGTTGTTGGTCATGATCTTTGCCATCAATGACAAACACGCATACTTTGCACTATCTCTTCTGATCTTATCGAGCTTGCTCTGTTGTGTCTTCCCAAAATGATTCTAGTGCCCGCCTGACACATTCTTCCTATACTTAATCTATCATCATTGTTGTACTTTCCATCAATGACAAGAATACGTTGCCTGTAAAACATGCCAACAAGGTTAGGACGTCCAAGAGACATAATCAACGTTCAAGTCCAAGATTCATCCGATGGATTTTGACCATTTAAGGTCTCAAGACTAACGATTGTTTTGAGGAATAAGGAAGCATCTAATTCCAATACCCAAACTCAAATATAGACTTGAGATTAAAATAATAGTAAAGTACTTAATCATAATGCAGGTTTAATGATTCCATTCCTCAAATACATGACAAGTTTTCCTTCCCTAAATAGGTTACAATAAAAATAATTAACCATCATCTAGATAATATGTCATCTCTTCATAAATCTATCATATAATTATCATGCACCATTTGTTGACAGGTGAAATCGACCGTCCTTCAACTGAGAGAGTGGAACCGGTCCGGGGTTGTCTAATAACCCAAGCCGTTTGGGATGAACCACCCTGATGGGTTTAGCGGCTCCGTTAGCCGATCTAAGGTCCTAAGAAAACAAAAAAGAAAACTAATCTAACTAAAACTAAATAAAACAAACTAAACTAACTAACAATAAATAAAACTAACTAATAAACTAATCTAATTAAAACTAACTACTAAACAAACTAAAACTAATTATCGAAACAAACTAAATCTAACTATTCTATAAATAATTCTACTAACTAATACTATACTAACTAACTAATTAACTATCTTACTATTAACTGAAATATAACTTATTCACAAAATGTACATTATCCACAATTTACAGATTTAATTAAAACCTGCAAAAATCATTAATATTCTGCCCTAAGACAGAGGAAGATGTTTTTGTTGATTTTATAATTTTATGAACAGAAATAAAACAGAAAAATAACTAAACTAAATTACTAATCTAAACTACAAATATATCTAGTCAAATTAACGAAAATAATCGCAAACTAACCTGGATAAACGCTCCAGATTTTCCCTGTGTATGATGACTGTACTAGCAGATCGGAGGAAGGAAACTCGCACCGAATAATCCAGAAGATTCTCATAAATGATAGCTGCAATGCTCATTAAGTTTGTTTACAGGACAAACAAGACATAAAAATCATAACAATTATATGATATATAAATCTCCACAATTAGGTAAACCTGTTATGCAAAGACTTATACTTAATAATTCAATTGATGAAGAAGAGAAATCTGTCATTCATAAACTGAATCAATTAATTGCTATATTTTTAAGTACTGGAAGAAATCAGATATGGATCAATTTAATTAAATCATATCACTTTGCAAAAGACTAAGATAGCTAAAGTAGTCATTAATCAAATGCAAATTGATAAACATGAACATGAAACAAAAAATTGATATTATGAAAAGTGAAAGTTGTAGCAGAACATCAACTTCTGTCTCAGTCTCTATTAGATATCCATAATCCTGGTTCTCCCACAAGTGAGGATGCCTCTTATTACAAAAATAATAAGTATTTATAATTTTTTCCACAGGGTAAAACCTCCCTGTGGAAGTTATCACACTGTTTACATAAATCTGGGAAGATATTCCCAATTTTAACTAAACTAAGTAACTACAATAAAACTAAAACACCTAAATATCTCTTGAACTGCCCAACATGTCCCATGCAATTCGAATTTACCTGAAACAGGTCAGAAATAGACAAGTTAGAGAGATATTTTATTAATAAAACAATAAAAGCCTAATTCTATAGACTAGCTATAGAATCATGCGATTCTGTAGCTAGTCTAAATAAGATATAGAATCAGCATTGAGATTAATTCAAATCTTTTTAAAGAATTAAATTTAATCATCATCCAAGAACTATTTGAAAACGAATCATTTAGTTTGAAATTATTATACCATTCGAGATCAAACAGGATCCACATCATTCAACCGAATACAGAGATAGGAATACTCTGTTTCGATTATTATCATAAGTCGGGTGAACAAAATCATATGGAACAACACTGTAATCGTTTCTCAACAAATCAAATCCACCAGTTGTAAAATCGAATTGATATTCAATTGAAATCAAAACAAATCGCAAACACTTCGTTATACTTGTCTTATCAACAGGAGAAATAATCGAATCGAACAGGATTATTTTCAAATCATGATAACTGTTTAGTAAACGATTTAGGCTGTGAGCGAATTCAAACTATAACTGACTCGTAACTGTCCACAAACAAAATTGTAACAGGATCAATCAAACAGAGTTCGTTATAGATATCAATCGTTTATCATTACACAGTGAGCAATCAAGATCGATTTTCCTTTACTAAAATCGTTCCAATCAAACGAATTATAACTGGGTTTGACCAATTCGTTTTACAAATTTAAACAGAACATTAATTACAGTCGGAATCCAACTCATCAAATAATCTTTCCAACTCAAGAATAAGAGGGAATCGAACAGAAAAGGTTTTAACACAGTCCTTACGAATCAAAATCGTTCCATGATTCAGGCGTGCATGCACAGGCTTAAACGAACATATTGTTTTTATAAAAACAGAATCATTCTTTTTAAATTGGAACCGAACAGAATTGCATTCCTGTTCATAGAATATTACATATCACAACATATAGTAACAATAAAATCATTTACCAACCATAGCATATGGATCATAACGAAATCAAATCCAGACGAATCGTATCCTAAATTGAGCATGAAAAACTTCCTATTGGGAGTGGACACAAAATGAATCGAATTGAACACGAACCAACAATTTCGTTAACTCCATCAGGCAGATAACCAAATCAAATCCAAACAAAGACCACTCAAATCCAATAAAAATCTATGAGAAAATCATATATCAAATCAAAATTCCTTCTATTTTTATCAAAACGAAACCATGTACAGGATGATCACAGAATGACAGAGGCATTTGGATAGCTATTTAAAAACTGAATTCAAATCATTATATCAACCTAGATTATTTACAAAACAAAAACGATGTCAAAACCACACCTGTATAGCGACGAGGTTGCTTAATTATGCCAATTTGGAATTTACAACGGCCGTGGTTGATTCCATGTTTTTGAAAAGGATGGAGCCGGTTGTCTTTTTCTTTTTATCTGTTGCTTGGAGCTTGGCTTTTTGACTGGTTAGCATTGCAATTTGATATTCCAGTGATTGAATCTTCGACTAGAGTACGGGAACATCAATGTAGTATCATTCTAACCATGAATCGCATTGGTCACAGGGTGATTGTGTGGGTTTAGAAAGAGCAGGCGAGGGTTTGGCCAAATACCGAGGGTTTCACGAGGCAATTTAATACCCGGGTAGTCAGGGTCGTTCTTTAGGCAGGGGGGAAGGTTCTATACGAAATCATAAGGGGGTTCGGGACATAAACCCTGCGAGTAGGGGTACTCGCTGGCTAAGAAATGTTCAACATCAGAATCGGAATCCTCACTCAGAACTATAGGTTTTGACTCAACAGAGGGTTTAGGCTTGTTCCTGGCCATCCGTGAAATCAAACGAGCGTTATTTTTACCCTTAGCATTAGCAGTAGGGTTTGCCTTGTGATTTTTGATCATATGCTTCTTAATAGCCTCAGACTTCTCATTTATAACGTCGTGTAAGTCAATAGGAGGGTCTGCCGAGGGTTTAGGCAGTAGGAGATGTAAGGGTATAGGTGGCTCAGCCTTGGTTTCAATTACCACAGGGTTGTCAACCTGTACAGGGTCTGTGTCCTCAAAGCCATTACGGGCGATGAAAACCCTCCAACTATCACCATGCAAACTCAAATGATAAACCACGATGTCCGTGCTCAAATCGTCGCCGGATGAGCAAGAATGGGAGCACTAGCATGCCCTGTTGGGCTCAGCAAGGCAGAACAGGATGCTATGGATCAAAATGGGTTAACAGAGAACAGAAAACCAAACAGAGTAAAATCTATCTAACAGCTGAAAAGAAAATAACATTACAACAATAAAAAAAAACTTCAAATGTGAGACAAGGGAGTTCCCAGTGGTTTCAAGGCTTGATCTATTAGCAAAAACCATAGCACACGCTGTAGAAAGGGATACTGGTTCCTCTTCCCTCCAGTGGAAGGTCCTTCGGGAATCCTCAACTGAATGCCTTCCTTACAAAATGAACAGAGCAGAAATGGGTGGTGAGAGAACTCGGTATTACACAGCTGATGAACTGGTTATCAAAGACTAGGCTTAGAAGCATCTGGACAGCGTAACTCTACTTTGAATTCTCTGCTGAAACAATGAGCC
>JASDQU010295324.1:3088-14181 GCA_032191745.1 Picea mariana | reverse complement strand
AATCCCCTCTACATCTTAAAATAACTAGAATCAAATGTTGAGGGATATAAATACAAAACATACTACCTATTACAGAGTCAGACAACTCTTAAATCAAATCTTCAAATTTTATATAACACATGTGATCATAACCATTAATAGTGAAATATTATTCAATATAAGGTTTCCCCTTTGTCTTTTCCTTTAATAATTGAAGATACAACTAACCAACCATCTACAGGAACATGGTATAAAACTATCATGATAATAGTATCCTAGGGTGGAACCTGTATCACTTTAAACAGATAACTGGGTGATTATTTCTTTTTAATGCCGCAAGTTGGAACTCAAATACCTTTCGAGTGAGGTGACCCCATCAATCCACATCCTTAGAGAAATTAATTCCTATAGGTGAAAGATCAAGAATATTAGTAAATAGAGTTATGAAACAAATCAACGAAATTTAAAGACAGAGTAATGTTCAGAACAAATTCATGAAATTAAACATTAGAGATTTAATACACAAATAAACACTTAGCTTGAGGTTGGCGTGGGTGCTTTCCCATTGAGTTCACTGAGTAATTGTCCCCAGGCCTGAAAGGGGAGAGGTGGACCCAAAATAATCTGATGGGTACCCTCGCAAGTAAAAGAGGGGTCACATCATTAGATTATGGTAACCAAAGTTTTAACCAAACTTTTCGGAAAGTAAATAAACAAGAATAACCCTTTAAGATATTAACAACCAGAGTGCTAAAAAGTTTGCATAGTACAACACATGTCAAAAAATGGTGTTCTATTACTCTCTGAATGCTACGTCAATATTCTATTTATGCTGAAGGGAAATGCAATAGACAAGTTTTCAAAAAACAGAAAATAGGAACTGAGAATTATAAGTAATTACTTGAATCAAGTCCGAACTATTTACACATAGTGGCATCGTATGACTATTAATTATGAATAGCGTATTTAGACTTAGGGTAACGAATCTTCTACAAAAAATACTTGATACAGTAACAAATAAATCTTACAACAATCCATAGGAAAAGGGTTGCGATTATACATCGCATAATACGAGTTTCATAGTGAGTCTTTATGAACCAGAAATAATATCGTCCCTTAATAAAAACAGTGATATTAATGTCAGCATGAATTGATTGAATTATAATGAGATCTGAATTGTATATTCTCATAATCAGGAACCAGTAGTTCAAAATTGCGGACAGAAGACTCACAGAACTGTATTTTCTTCCCACGAAAACCACTATTATAGACATTAAAAGGAACAAAAATCGTAACATTATATTGCTAGTAAAATACTCATTATCGAACATAATGAAATCATTTGTTTAATACAGAGGATGGTCTTTCAAGTAGAAAAGACCCAGACAGAATATGGAGGATATTCCCCTATTTTTTCTTTCCTATGACACAGTAGAAGTCGGGATTTACCTTCAGAATAAAGATTTAGAGACCCACAACATTTTTCAAACAGTTAACGAATAGACAGGAAGGTATCAATATTTAAAGTCACGGAAGAACCAATCTAGGGTTAGAACCGTTAACGAAGCAGAACGAAGATTCAACACGCAATACGCGACTTTGAAAAATACAGAAAGATTCACATTCCTTGTTGGGTTAATAACACAGACCATAATTTCCTAAGAGGTTCGTAGAGATCCAAAGTTATATCGCAGGGTATAAGGAAATTGAGAACCAATACAGAGAATAATAGGGAGCGATGATAAACTCTAATATTAAATAACACTTAACAATATTTAAAAACTCTAATGAAGGACTAAGGAAGTTGGAAAGAGCAAGAAGGAAATATGGTGACCCATGAACACTTCGTAAATAAAAAATCGCAGAGAGCTCAGAGTAAACTGACAGGGAGTTGTTACCTGGTTCAGGCTAGCATCCATCCGATAGTCACCCTATCCTTTTCTTCCTGCCCATGACGAGCTCAACTACATGATTCGGGCCATGTTCATCAAGTCATTTACTGTGGGGTAGCACCGAAGTGTTTTTGCAAATGGACAGATTTGAAGGAAAGTGAAACAATAACCTAGAGACCCATCTCGGAACTGAGTAATAGCGATGGTTATGAATCATGTACCTTTCCATGTGACATTCAGGAGGTGGCATGTTTTGCATTGGACACGGTGGCCAAAGGACGGCCCTCGGGAGGTACCCTTGTAGGTCACCATTAATAGAATGGACAGAGGTTCTAATTCATGTCTGACAAATCCCTCATTCGACTTCATACCAAGTTATTGCGAGGGAGGACAACTTAGTTAGGGCATGATATATAAATTTGTCTAGCCCAATCTCTTGTTCAGTTAAGGTGTGACTATTTATTCATTAACATTAAACAAATTCGAAAGGATGTTTGTTATCATTGGGCCCCTCAATGATGCTCAACCATTAACCATTTGCAATATTGTGTTAATAGTGATTGTAAGTTTAACCACGATCTTTTCTCACAAGGTCTATTATTTGGATAGTTAAAACAAATGTAAAGCCATCATATATTAAGGCACGTGACCTTTTCAATAATATATAATAATGTCCCTAAGGAAAAAAAAAATATTTGGCAAATTTGGGGAACATTACGTTCGAATGAAGGAGATACGAGCATGTAAATATTAATTATTTAAACGAAAACATCAATTTTTATTAACTACTTACTTTCGCTTAAATTATGATTATGTTTTTGTCTTTTGCTCATTAGCAAGTTTGATTATTTTGAATAATGGTTTCAATACATAATCATATAATATCTTGGTTGGTTTCTCATTTTCACAAAATCATTTGGTGGGTTTGATTAATTAAATTATTTTGTCATTTTGCATCACATTTCAAAATAAAAATAACAATAAAAATAAATATTTTTCTATCATTTGTTTGATTTTGTGAAAACCCAAAATTAATATTTTTCTCCTCTCCATCAACTTGAAGCTTCTAGAATTTTAAGATCATATTTGAAAGGAAAATATAAACAATGTTTGTTTAGAACTTATAGTTAGTTTAAATTCAGTTTAATTTTTTTGTTCTAGATTTTATTTTATTCACAATTGTTTGGTTATTAATTTGGTTTCTTTTTGTTTCATAGGTTTCTATTATCATTTATTTGGTAGGGATCTGATCATGGTTTGATTTTATTACCTAAATACGTTCAAGATAATTGATCCAAAAATAATATTGGATTGCTGCAAATAAATTATGAGCAACAACAGGTAAGATTTGGAAATGCGTTCAAGAACAAACAAATGATTTTGAGGGACTTGTTTCATCCAAACCATAAGGAATATCAAAAAACAATTGAAAACCAAACTTCAAAATGGACCCATTTAGCTTACACATGGGAATGTTCCCAAACAAATGCACGATTTCAGATATATTTGTGTTTCTTTACGAGACAAATTTCAGGTGGCAGAAATTATTAGTGACGCCCAGACTGTTCATTCATTGTATAAGTATATGAGAAAGTTCAGAGCCAAAGGGATCTAGGAATTTGAGAGGAGTATTTTATCCTTTATTTTTTGTATATTATATCTTTTGTAAACTTTTTTCTTTTCAAATGGAGTAACGGATGTTTGGAATCTTTGGGAGAATGGACAAGTATTTTCAAAGAAGAATATGAAATTTCAGGTTGCTTAATGGTTTTTGTCCTGTGAGTAAAATAGTTTTGTTTTCATTATAATATCTTGATATTCTTTGAGTAATTGATTATGCATTTATTTAAATTAGGTTTAGTCTGTTTTATCAATACATGGTTAATTGATATCATTTATGTATTAAGTTTTTCAATATTTAAGAGTTAATTATCCCAAGAATTCATTTTGGACCTTATGCTAAGCTTATTATACTGAAGCTATATGGGATACAATTTACTCTTTGACTTTTGTCCTTTTGTAGATTGTGCAATGTTAATATTGTTTCTCATATAATTTCTGAATATAAAACTTTATTTGTATTGAACTAGCTTTAGGTTGTTCTGCATATAACTTTTTATGTTATGTTTTCATTTAGATGGTTCATTATATTTTGGTTTCTTTTATATCTGTGACATCATCTATTCAAGTATTTTTAGTTTACATCTGATGTTAGATAGATGGTAACACCATTACTGAGAATTTTAATTTCTTTCATTCTCATTTATTTGGACATTCTAAAGTCACATGATATATAATTGTTTGTATTTTTTTCATCATAAACACGTTTCGGAATATAAAAGACTTCTTTGAGTTTCTTCAGGAAGTATTATTCTTTCCTTTTTCATAGGTTTACACTTGGCACGAGGTAAGAGGATCTTATACAAATACAGAGAGACGAATCTAGCTTAGTATTGTTGATCAACGTTAGGTTAGTTATTTTATAATTTATTTAATTTGTTTATTTGTGAATGATTAATGATTGCATCATTTAAACGTTAAATTATTTGACCATTATCGTTTTATCATTTACAACATTATTCAATCATTGTTTATTAGTTTGTCATTTATAGTACAAAGATAGTTTCCTTTATTTTCTTATTTTGATCCATTAGTTGAAAACAATTATTTTCACAAGTCTTTGCTCAAACCTTGTAAACTGTATATAACCATTATACATTAACACTCTCAGTTGAACACTTGTAATTAAGGTGTTGATTGTTAGAAATGTATTTTAGTTAGTTTACTTCCTTTAGTTGTTTTTAGGATCCTAGTTAGCTAACAAATCCATAAAACCCATTAGGGTAGATCATACCAAGCGGATTGGGTTAAATAGACAACCCGGGTCCAGATCTATCATTCCCGTTGATGGTGTGTCATAAACACCTGTTGACAAATGGTGCTAGAAAGAGGGCCGAGGTAAATTTAATGATTAAATGTTTCACCCCTCATCCTTTCATAATTCCATATTTAGAAATTCTTCTTTTGTGTCATCTTATAATGCACTAGAAGGCAAGGTAAATGACAAGCTAACTACTTGGAGTCAATTTCTTCAATTTCTTAATTTTTCATGGCTCCTGCCCATATCACTATGTTGGAACATTCTTGCAATGTCTCATTACCATTTATTCCCAACAAGACAATTGAAGACTTTTCAGAACTCACCTTTGATGGTGAAGGGAACACATCTGCAGTAGACCATATTTATAAAAAAAATTATAAATGTTTAAAACATAATGCCATTGATCCTAATGTTATATGAAAATTGTTTTCTCTCACCTTCCGAGGTCGAGTTAAATATTGGTTTGAATCTTTTCCGACTAACTCGATTCATCTTTGTCTGAGTTTGTAATTGATTTTTTATCATATTTTAACAATTATGATTATGATGAATTAAGTGAAGAATTAAGTTGCTTAAGGAAATAAAATGATGAATCATTCAATGATTTTGCAATTAGGTTCATACATGTTTGTACTAGATTCCCTTTGAAAGAAATGTCTCTTATTAATGAATGGTTTCAATATCTCATTTCTCTCTCAGACAAGCAAGATCACTTAATTGTTAACCAATCTGAATTGAACACTAATACTCAATCTCAATATGCTTTAAAAGTTCATGATGATCTTGAAGTCATTAAAGCACCGCATTTTTTGTCAACTTCCTTCATTTTGGCAGATCGGGAGCAACATGACATTTTACAAGATACAATTTTCGCTTCTTATATTTCTTTTCCAACAATGTCTTTTCCTATTAAGTAAGGAACATTGAATTCAAAAGGAGACTATGGTCAAAATCCCTAAGATATTACAATTGTTTCTGAAGTAAAAGAGATGGAATGTGAATTTGGTAATCTTGTTGTAAGTAAAACTTCCCCTCACTCATGTGAACAGGTTCAAGATCAATTAATGGGAGATGACAACATTGGTCAAACTAGTAATGAATCATCTAATTCTGGTAATTTTCTCTCACATTCACCCTTTTATGATGAACATGATTTGGTCTTGGAAAATATCTCGTGTCCTTTAAAAGAACATATGATGAAAGACGATTTGTTTATTCAAGGAGTGGGAACAAAACCAGAATTCAAAACGCATATACCTATCATTTCAAGAGATGCATTTCATCTCCTCAATTATTCTACATATTATTCCTTGTACCCTGATATTTTTTATCATAATGTTGTGCAATTTCATGTTCCATATTACCTTGGAGAGAATTCAACATTATATAATCAGGTACAAATCAATAGAGATTATCGAATAGAAGATAAAGAGGAAAATAATACTTCCCATGAACATATTAATTTTTATTCTCATCAATTATCCATGGGTAAATACATAAATGATTTGAAAGAGTCTCAAATTGCATATTCCATTGAATCAACTCAATTTGTGTTTAAAGAAGGACCTAAATTTTTCCATGATCGATTATTTGAGGTTGAAAAGTATAATCAACCAAATACTATTACCAATGATGATTATTCAAAAATGTTGGTTGTTCTATTTAGTTCACCTCAAATATTTAATCTTGAAGTATTCGAGCTCAGTGAAAATTTTCAAGAGAATGGGACACTTCTTTTCCGATCAAAAATCACGATAAGTTCTCGCAATATTGATCCAACCTTTTTAAAATATTTTTTCCATGATAATATAATAATTTATTCTCATCAGGAATATTTGTCGTATGTGAATTATTTCGAACAATACCATGTTAGTAATTGCATGTATTATGATAGGATTCCAGATTGGTTGGAGTATTCATATCTCAAAAAGTTTCCAGGGAATGGTAAGATTATCTTCACCTTATTTAGAGATCAAGGAGGTAAATTTGACACACTCATTTTATATCCTTGAGATGGAGAAAATATGGAAGGAAAGGAAAATTTTCGAGAGGATGGGCCACTTCGGTCTAGGGCGATGGTTATGTCAAGTCCCCATAACTCTCACAAGCTTCACAATCTCATTTTTTCATGTTTTAGTGACCCATATAATGACAAAATTGTTGAATGGATGGAGGATTCACACAGAAAGAATGTTCAAGGGAATGGTAAGGTCATGCTTGCTTTGTTTTTAAATGATGATGATAAGGTTAAGTATGATGTATTTTTTTCATATTTCGGTATACTACCATTCTTGTTACTAATATTTGATTGTTTTTTCATTGCAAGATTGGAGTTACTCCAATGGCTACATTGGAAGCATGAATTCACTTAGCATTTTGATTTGTTTAGTAGTTAGAGTAGGTTTCCTTTAGTTTTCTTTCTCAATGTTTCTTTTTGTAATAATGCAGTTATGAACACAAGTGGATACACCAAGAGAACCATAACATGAATTTTGTTAGGGAAGTCCTCTTTAATGATTTTCTCTCTTCTTTTCGTTGAATATTTCTTTTCAAAAACACATTATCATCATGGAAATTTTAAAATGGAAAGTAGAGAGATAAGTAAATTTGAACTATCAATTCACCTGAATTCAACCCTAACCCAAGGTTCCACGAGTAGGACTGCACTCATCTTAATAAGGATTTTTCTATTTTATTTTAGTCTCCTTTATTTTTAATAATAATGCTTGGTGAAAGTAACATATTATGCATAACTATCTTAAGAAAATAACATGCCTATATGCAAACTATGAAATTTGTAGTTCTTTATTTTGATCCTCATTCTCTACGAGAAGTTGGCCTGTTTTTTTTTTGAAGTTTGTTTTTGCTGTTTTGATTTATTTTTTTATTTTTTATGTAATTATAATTTTGAATCCCAATAATAAAATTTGATTTAGTTTGTTGTGTGTTTTTTGTTTTCTTTGATTGATTTGAATAAGTTTTCTTCTTGTTTGTCTTTTTGAATCAATACATTTATGATCAAAGAGTGATTGTTGAAGGAAGCATTCATTTTAAGACTTGTGTTTTTCAAGAAATTTGAAATAGTTCAAATAGGTCCTAATATTAATATATAGCCCAAACAATTGATTTTTAAGTAAATTGTCACTTTTGTTTTTTCCTCAAATTTTCTTTGCCAGAGTATTACACCAGAGATGTGGTTTAAATGTTTGATAATTATGATGATCTTTAAAATTTTTAGGTCGTCCATATTCTTAGGGAATCACTTTTAAGTGCTTCCCCATTCTCTATATGATTTCTTAAATGAAATATAAAATCTCTAAACCATGATAAAAAACTTCCAGTTTTGAAAGAAAATAAATAAACTATTCACCTGTATTGCAATTAACCTCCAGTGTCACCCCGCTCTCTTTGTCATCAATAAATCTATAATTGTATTATTATTTAAAAGTGGCATAAGAGGTTTGGAATAAATTAAGTGTGGGGAGTGTGTGTAAACCCATCGGGGTATTGAACAGTCGCTAGCAATGGGTAAATACACACATGATACCAAGACAACTTCGTCATGGTATTGAACATGCCTACTGGAAAATAAGCAATTTCGGGTCGAGAGGTAGCAAGCACATGATTTTAAATTAAATTTTATGGAAGTATACATCACGTGGATACAACTATTGGATGAGATTAAATCATTTGAGTGGGTTAAATGACATCCCTGCCAAGGCTATGGATGCCTATTGGTAGAAGTGGATCTATCAACGGTATTGAAGTCCTTTTATAGACATCATGAATCTTTTATTAAGACATTCTTTCAGGTTATAATCCCCTACAAAGAAAATTCTATTGTTTGGTTATAACATTGAGCTTATCCTAATACTATATGGTCTCAAAGTGAATTTATTTCAGGGAGCTTAAATCTTTCTTCAAGTCTTATTCTTTTCTTCCTGAGATGAAAGCTTACCATATCAGAGATAACTACTTCTCTCAGTGAGTCTCCATTTTTTAGGACCCAACAACCCCCTTCTTTATTTTTAATCAAAATCTAGGGTCCCTCGAAATTTTACTTGGATTCTTCGGTTTTCTTTTCTTTGACTTGATTAGATTGGTATTGGTTTTCTTTGTTTCAAGGTTGGTTTGAGTTTATATTCTTTTCTTTTGTGTTGTTTGAATTTCATGAAATTCAAATGCCATTTTGTTTTTATTTCTATAGAGTTTTGATGTTGATGGACGAGCTTCATAATTTGGGAGTTTGTTATTACCTCTTCCTTATTGAATTTATCTACTATGAAATGGCTTGGTTGAAGACGTGGATTAATAACAATGATTTTACAGGAAGAAATATTATTGCAACACATCTTTTCTATGACATTTTTTCACATTTGATCAAATTTGAATAAAGGAGAGATGAGCATAGAAATATTAATTATTTAACCGAAAACATCATTTTTTATCAATTGCTTACTTTCGTTTAAATTATGATTATGTTTTCGTCTTTTTCTCATTAAAAAGTTTGATTATTTTGAATAATGGGTTCAATACATCATCATATAATATATTGGTTTGTTTCTCATTTCACAAAATCATTTGTTGGGTTTCATTAATTAAATTATTTCGTCATTTTGCATCTCATTTCAAAATAAAAATAAAAATAAAACAATAATTATCTATCATTTGTTTGATTTTGTGAAAACCCAAAATTAATAGTTTTCTCCTCTCCATCAACTTGAAGCTTCTAGAATTTTAAGATCATATTTGAAAGGAAAATATAAACAATGCTTTTTTAGAACTTATAGTTAGTTTAAATTCATTTTAATTTTATTGTTCTAGATTTTATTTTATTCACAATTTTTAGGTTATTAATTTGGTTTCTTTTTGTTTCACAGGTTTCTATTATCATTTATTTGGTATGGATCTGATCATGTCTTGATTTTATTATCTAAATACATTCAAGATAATTGATCCAAAAATAATATGGATTGTTGCAAATAAATTATGAGCAACAACATATAAGATTTGGAAATGCGTTCAAGAATAGACATATGATTTTGTGGGACTTGTTTTAGCCAAACCGTAAGGAATATGAAGAACCAGTTGAGAAACCAACTACAGAATGGACCCATTTAGCTTAAACACAGGTTTTTCCAAACAAATGCACGATTTGAGAGATATTTGTGTCTCTTTACGAGGAAAATTTCAGGTGGCGGAAATTATTAGTGACGTCTAGACTGTTCATTCATTGTATAAATATATGAGAAATTTCAGAGCCAAAGGGATCTAGGAAGTTGAGAGGAGTATTTTTATCCTTTATTTTTGTATATTATATATTTTGTAAAGTTTTTTCTTTTCAAATGGAGTAACGGATGGTTGGAATCTTTGGGAGAATGGACAAGTATTTTCAAAGAAGAATATGAAATTTCAGGTTGCTTAATGGATTTTGTCCTATGAGTAAAATGGTTTTGTTTTCATTATAATATCTTGATATTCTTTCAGTAATTGATTATGCATTGATTTAAATTAGCTTTAGTCTGTTTTATCAATACATTGTTAATTGTTATCATTTATGTATTAATTTTTTCAATCTTTAAGAGTTTATTATCCCAAAAATTCCTTTTGGACCTTATGTTGAACTTATTATACTCAAGCTATATGGGATACAATTTACTCTTTTACTTTTGTCCTTTTGTAGATTGTGCAATGTTAATATTGTTTCTCATATAATTTCTGAATATGAAACTTTATTTGTATTGAACTAGATTTAGACTGTTTTGCATATAACTTCTCACGTTATGTTTTCATTTATATGGTTCATTATATTTTGGTTCCTTTTATATATGTGATTGATCATATATTCAAGTATTTTAAGTTTACATCTGATGCTATATAGCTGGTAACACCATTACCAAGAATTGGAATTTCTTTCATTCTCATTTATTTTGACATTATAAAGTCAGATGATATATAATCGTTTGTCTTTTTGTCATCATAAACTTGTTCCGGAATATAAAAGACTTATTTGAGTTTCTTCAGGAAGTATTATGCTTTCCTTTGTCATAGGTTTACACTTGAAATAGGTTAAGAGGAGCTTATACAAACACAGAGAGACGAATCTAGCTTAGTATTATTGGTCAACGTCGTGTTAGTTAGTTTATTTTTTATTTAATTTGTTTATTTGTGAATGAATAATGATTGCATCATTTAAAAATTAAATTCTTTGACCATTATAATTTTATCATTTATAGTCTTATTCAATCATTGTTTATTAGTTTGTCATTTATAGTACAAAGACAATTTCTTTTATTTTCTAATTTTGATCCATTAGTTGAAAACAATTATTTTCACAAGGC
>JASDQU010295319.1:0-14076 GCA_032191745.1 Picea mariana | reverse complement strand
TCAGATCTAAAACTTTTCACTATTCTTACCTTTAACAAAGCACAGAGCTTATAGATCTTACCTCTTTTCTTCAGATCGGGCTTCTCTTATTAGCACATAGCTTCATATATCGAGTAGAATAATGTGCACTAGGGAAATATATCTCCACACAGAGATTTCATGGTTTCAAGTCTGATCTTCGCACAAAGCTCCTTTTTTCCTCAGTTCCCAACAATCACAGTTTCAGTTTCTGATCTTCACACAAAGCTCCTTTTTCCTTAGTTCCCAGCAATCACAGTTTCAGGTCCCACCAATGGAACCATTTGTTTGCATAGGGGCATACCCAAGGTTCAATGCTACAACAACACACCAACAAAACCCTAACTACCAGCCCTTTTGGCAACACCTGCGAAGCAGATGAAGTATCACTCGAGGTAGAGGCAGGGGTGGTTATAGGACTTCAGTGTCTACAACCTTAGCTGGGACACAGATCTGTGATTGTCACACCCTAATAGAGCACTTAGAAATCATAGATCAGTAATATCCAACCTTAGTTTACAATGTAGATAAACCCTAATAACAAATCAACGCAGTATTCAACTAGATCTAACATATAGAAGCACTTAGCACATACATATAGATCAGATCTAGAATTCATTTATATTACTAAGAACAAAGCATCAACAGATCTATCTACAATTCATCTATATAAAATCACTAAGCATTTAATCATGTACACAAGAGAATAACCATAAGCACAAATCATTCACAACACAGGATATACGTGGTTAATCCCCACCCTGGGGCTACGTCCACCAACTCTTCTCTTCTTTATTAGCTTCTGTCAATATTCTACATGCACAGAGCACCAAAAACCCTACTCTACATAGGATAATATATCTATGTGCACCTCATCAAATCCTCCTTCCCCGAGCTAGGTTACAACACAAAGCCTTCTTACAATTACTTGCACTCGGCACTACATATGACTTACACTTAACTCTGCAAGTCTAAACACAGTATGCACAAAGAAATTACAATCCACACTTAGCACTTTGGCACATATCTCAACATCACATAGATGTTCTCCTCATACCTCCTTACATCACCTGGTCTTCTATATATTTACAAAATCGTGCCTATACATGGCATACCCATGGGCTGACATTCCCACATCCATTACATTATCCCAAAACCCAAAAATCCCTAAAACGGGATGAGATCCTGCGATATACACTTTGTCTTGTGCTCCACCTTCAACCTACGTTGAAGTGCCAAAATAGGTCAAGCATGACCAAGAATCCTCAGAACTTGGTCAAGAGCCAACACAAGGTTTCAAGTCAGTTGTATCAAGAATGATCGTTCTTGAATTATAGGTCTCAGCAGATCCCAAAGCGAACAACAGAGCCTTTTTCTACGAAGGGAAACTCTAGAGGACCTCCAAAGAAGACATCATGCAAGGGGTTTGTGACAAATCCTCCACCATAGAGTAATTCTAGGTGGCCCTTACATTCAGATTATGGGAAGCTTTCTTGAACACCCCTTTCGGGATGCATGTCATTGTTTTGCCCATCGTCTTCTCAATCTGGAGAGGAACAGATGGGTTTCTGGCATTCCATAGTCATGTGCCCTAGTTTCTATGTAAGCATCACCTTTCATCATATAAACATCCGTGGTCGAGGGATTACTAGAACACACGGGGGGTCCCTGACTTCCCCCATCCGTACTTGAAGAGGCTTGAGTCATTATTTTCCCATGTGGAAATGGGTTCTTTAACACATCAGGTTGTTGTTGCACCAATAACTTATGGGCCTCCACAAGTTGGGGTCACAGGTGATCCAGGTTGTCCTCCGTGCAAAGGTTACACAGATACTTCGACTTTCTCTTCTATGTGTTTCCCCCGCCAACATTGTTGTTGGGTTTCTTATTCCCTTTACCCTTCTTGTTTCACTATTTTTTCTTTCCTTCAGGATGTTGGTTGGCCTTCAGGTTTTTCGACTGCACACTATGTATGTTGGCCCTTGGTTATGGAAGAAAGTGAAAATCAAGGAAGAAAAGGAAAAATGTGAACTGCACAGAAGACAGAGTGACTGATATTGGTTCAAAGTAGCCAAAAGAGAAAAAAAGATGAAACGAAGCAAGAGAAGTCAAGCCATTGGATGAGGAAATCAAGGATGATAGATCAACAAGGAATATGGATCGTGGACAACTCAGGAAGCAAGAGAAAGCCACCATTGGACGCTTTGGTGCACCATGTGAGAAAGAAGGAATGATAGGCTGGTGAAGTCCTGAAAAATGTGGGTCAAGTTGACCTAGGGTTTTAGACACCTAGGGTTTTGGTAATTAGGGTTTTGGACACCTAGGTTTTAGCCTAAGGATCTCGGTGAGATATTTTAATGTATAAATAAAGGTCAAGAGGACCTGGGATGGGGTTCGATAGTGGTTGTTGTTACTAGAGTGATTGTTTCTATTGCGAGAGACAAGTGTTGTGTTGAGAGTATTCTATATTGTAAGATCTTCAACTGGGTGCAAAGATCAACCCTACAGCTGGGTGCGCAGGCAAGGGAGAAGGAGAGAAGAGAGAAAGAGAGAAGATATGCAAGCTAAGAGCATAGATAGAACTGTATTCTTTCATCTAATATATTATAAAGCACAATTATGTGGAAGCCCTAGAGAGAGGATGAACCACGTATATCTTGTGTTGTGTGTGATTGATGTTGTGTTATTTTACTCTCTGATATACTGTTGATTGCATTATTGTGTTAGATCTGAGCTATAACTTGCGCAGTAGGTTTAGAGGAAGATAAATATTACTAAGTTACTGTGTGTTATTTCTGTGGATCCATTCTGCATTTCCTTTGGTTGTAGACACCTCTATCCTGCAACCCCCTATAGCTACTTTGGGTGAGACTACATCTTCTTCAAAAGTGTTGCTAAAAGGGCCAGTTGTTAGGGCTTGTTGGTGTGTTGTTAGAGCTGAACCCTGGGTCTGCCCCTGTGCCAACAAATGGTTCCATTGCTAGGACCAGGATCTTCTTGAGGGAATGTCAAGGTGGTTTCCATCAAAGACATAGATTCAGAAGTGGATAGAGGATCAAGAGAAGGACTTCACTGAAGCCCAGAATAACAACCCTAATCTTAGCACAGAGGATTAGTTAGGAAGATATATCTTCACTGATATACATGAGAGTTTTTTTAGAGGAATTCATTAGGAGCTATACGAGTGGCTATCCAGACTAGAAGATACCCAGTTTGAAGTTAGAATTAGATCACCTTTGGTTTGGATGTCAGTGTTGGTCAATAAGGTCAAGATAGTTTACAACGTTGTGTCAAGATAAGTAGACCATTGGTTTGATAGCACCATTGGAGGGTATATAACTGAGTTTGTTGTTGACAGAGTGGAATCGTATATCCAAGCTAAGAGATACTTCTTTAAGGGACCTTGAGGATTTTTTTTACATTTTCTGAAGTTGAATATCAAGATGCTATTGTATGAGAAGAACATATTGAAACTACAATAATCGGTTGGATTGAAGGAGCTAATGTTCAAGAACTCAGACAGTGGCAACAACATAGAGGCTGGACATATGCGCAGTGGGAGAGAGTTCAGAGAAGTTCCTCTTACGAACATATTTAAGAAGAACTACGGAGACGAGGGTTTCTACAGTGGAGAAGAGGCAGATCTAACAGACAAAGAGCATTCACAAACCATTGGGACGGAGGAAGGAAAGACTAAAGAACCCCATCAAGAAGAACCAAAAGCTTAAGGGACTGCCTAGACTATTGAAGTAAGTACTATTATTCCTCCTAATAATTCAACAACTATAAGTAACCATAGTGACATAAGCTATCAGAGCCCTCAGAGCACTGATACAAGTAGCTCGGTACCTATTCAGTCAGGAAATCCAAGAATATCTATGGTAGATGAGATGAGATTACCCACCTTTAGAGGAGATGGATCAGAACATCCTAATCAACATTGATTCTTATGCAAAGCTATGTCGAGCATTAAGAACATCACCGACGAAGCTATCAAGAGAGATCAGTTTAGGATTGCCCTAAGAGACCACACACTAAGTTGGTACATGAAATTTTTCCAGGGAGCTGCACCTAAACTGTTGAATGTCATTAAGACTGCACTGATTTCTGAATTCAAGAAACCTAAGTCGAAGTCACAATGCATTACATAACTAAAGGAAATCAAACAAAGGGTAGTTAAACCTATTTGGGAATTTGATCAGAGGTTTAAAACCTTAACGGGTCGGTTGACTTTCCAGATCCCAGAAAAGAAGAACAAAGAATGGTTCATTGCTGCCCTCCTACCTCACATTAGGGTCCCTCTAATGGAGCAGAGGATTTCTTCGCAAGCTAAGGCACTAGAGATCGCAATGAAATCAGAATCATCCCTAATGGGAGAATCCAACGCAAGTATGAGTCAAATCATGATTCATCTAACTATCTTATCATTGCAGGTCGAAGATATGAAGAAAGAAAAGGGAAAAGAAAAACGAGAAGACATCTGGTGTATCAAATGAAAATTTGAAGGCCATGAGAAGGAGCACTGTCCCCTATTTCATGAATACTTGGCCTCTGGAGCTTTGAGCCCAATGAAGCAAGTTACCCTACCCTAGTGCAAGGTATGTAGAAATCAACATCGCCCCGGTGAATGTTATTACATACAAAAATATTTGCAGACGCCCACAAATCTGTATTTAACATTTTGTAAGCTGGTGGGGCATGATGATAGAGATTGCAGAGCTTATGATCTCATGCAGGAAAGGTCAAGGGATATATAGAAAATTCAAGGTGAAGTACAACAAGAAGGAAACACTATGCAGTATAATTTCCTAGGGAGAGGAAATTTCAACCTTGGCGATGGATTCAGAGAAAGAGGAAGAGGAGGAGGTATGGGTCGAGGCCGTGGATAGATCATTTGTTATCACTGTGTGTAGCCAGGACACTTGGAAAGGGACTGTCATAACCCTTGTACCACTTGCATTTACTGCAACTCATTCAAACATGTCATTGAATATTGCCTTGTGCCGTTAGCCAAACTTTAGGAGAGATGAGGAGGAAACCAAAAAGTCCAACTAATCAAAGAAGAACCCCATAGAGAAGACCCCAGATTTGTTGTTATCACTAGAGGAGGCACTGTTATAGGGGAATACATAGTGACTCAAGAGAAGAATACAAAGGGATTAGGAATCACAAAATCTACAGAGAAGACATAAGAGTTTGATTCGAGGAAGGAGAAGTAGATATTTGAAGAGGCAAGATGAGAGTTTGGAGGAGATCAATATTCTTCATCAAAGGCATGACCAGAAGTAAGATAATGTGGAATTCCCCTGGCCTTTGATCAATCTACTTCTCCTAGAGATGGAAAAGAGGTGAGTAAACTTGTCAGTTTCTTATACACATTCATTGAGTTGCCTAAAGATGGAAAATCCAAATCCATACAATAACTAAAAAAATTGGTTAGATAGTATGAGATAGGAAGGGTAGATCCCTTGCATAATAAATCAGTACATCAACTATCCAAGAAGAGAAGGACAAATAAGGAACTACACCTTAATGATCAGATAGGAGATTATGATATAGATTATGTGGTCCTCGAATTAGGGTCATAGGTCAATGTCATGACGAACAAGACCTGGGCACTGATGGGAAAACCAAAGTTTATCTACTCACCTATCAGGCTCAGGATGGCTAATCAATAGGTAGTAAGCCCATTTGGAAGACTGAAGCATGTCCCTGTGGACATCGACGAGGTAAGGATGTTTGTAGATTTTGAAGTCATTGAAATTGTGGATGAGAGCTATCCTTATCTTGTGTTGTTAGGAATTGATTGGGCCTTTAATAATTCGAATGTAGTCAATATAAAGAAAAGAAGAATGATGTTTGAAGGAGATGGCCTTAGGTTCATTTCACCTTTAGATCCTGATGAAGGTCGCAGGTACACAAAGCCAATCAAATAAGAAGATCGCGTGTATGAATTAGAGAATATTTAGAAATTGATAGCAAGATAGTAGGATTACATCAATCCTATAGTATATGGTAACTTGAGCTGGCGAAGTGAGAGAACATTTCATTAGATTCAGAAAAAGCATTGGAGAACTGGAAAAATAAGATGTACGAAGTTTCTGCGTGGAGATATGCCAAATTGACTAGAGAAGTTCACTGGATCGACACAACAGTAAGTAATTTACCCACCTTTGATGGTTTGAACCACTTAGAAAATTTCTTATTGGAATTTGAAAAAGTTGTACCAGTGAAACAGAGGTTGTTGGGACTGGACGAAGCTCTGAAAGAAACTCTAGCAAGATGGTGGGGAACACACAAGAACAATATTGCAGAATGGGTGCAATGTCGTACTTTGATGACAACGTGGTTATCAGACTAGAAAGAGGGGTGGGAAATTTGATACAAAGGTCAAAGCTGCCCGAAAGACCATGTGCCCAGATGCGAGGAAGCCTGGAACAACATTCCTCGGGAGTAGTAGGTGCACAAATTCATTAACACTCTAGACACAACAGCTATTAATTGGTATCTACAAGCTAAATTGCGCCTCATTACTACAAATTGGGAAGGTATGACTCAGAACTTTGTAACCACCTTTTTGTTTGAAATTCAATATCCTACAGTGGACCAATCATTACAGATAGTAAGACAAAAACAATTTGAGGAGGCACGTAGCCTCCATGTGGAGCAATAAGAGGATGAATGGACTGCACCTCTCTTCAGAAATTCCAAGGTTGTTACAATATCAATGTTGATGAAGACGGTGATCCTAGGAACATGAACATCGCAGAAACAAAAGGACAGAGAGACATAGAAGGGCCTAGAGTTGAACTACCTTTTACTGAGAAACCCATTAAGATCAAGAAAGTTAATATAGGAATAGAGACAACACCTAAACTGGAAAACGTTGGAGACTACTGGGATGAGGCCCCTATTGATAAGATCACATAGTTGTTGCATGAATATCAAGACCTTTTTCACACAAAATTCACAGAGATGAAGGGTATTAAAGTACCCATGGGAGAGATGAATATCCCCTTGAAACCAGATGAAACAACACAATAAGGCTTTTACTAACATTTTGAAACAGGCACACACTAGAAAGTTTCCTATAATATAAATCAAGCAAACCACTATTTAGTTGGAAGAATAGTTATGCCAACCAACACTAGAGAAACTTACCGATGCAAGTGAAACTCGAACATGAAATCACCCTCTAGGTATAATCTGCAAAGCATGGCTGGACGTTTTCCTAAGTTATTTTAGTGTACCCCCACAGTCACCTATGTAAGTCCCTAGGATAAAGGCAACTAAGTTGCCATCTCGCAAATAGTCACCAGGTGGGTACAATCGACAGTTGGGTGGACCATAATGAGCAGGGTAACAAGACTGAAACCTATGGAGGGTATAGAAAGCAAGTGGTCTGAAAGAAAAATAAGGATATCGAACAAATTCGAGGTCCATAAAGCTCTGTAGGAAAATGAAAATGATAGTATCCCATGACAAGTCCGCAATATGTGTTCCCCACTATGCTTGGTCCAGCTTTGGAGGGGTTATCTACGCTACCTTTCCTCACACGACCTCGTGTTTAGCCCCTTTGTTAAAGGGGGGTCCTGGATAACTTTCACATCACTAGACTTTTTACACTCCCTAGATCTGACTCCAATGTTTGTTTATAAGCCTTGAAGAGTTTCCTCTCCAAACTAATTCAAGGCTCTAGCCTAAACTAGTTGATTAACCCTACAAACATAAAGTCTAATAAATTTTAATTAGCGTTTGTTTTAAATGGCTTGTTTTAACTCAAGGAAATAGCAGTGAAACTAGTGATGTGTATGGGAGATGAAGAAGGAGAAGAAAATGAAACTGAAAGAAAAAATACTTCTATTTAACAATAAAGATTTGCAACTAACTCTTTAAACCAACTTTTCACAACTAACTTTTTCAAGATCTTTAACTAAAAATGAAATTTCACTCGACTACGAGCTACTTAAATTCTATGAAATTAGTTAAAGAACTTAAAAATTGAACTCCTTTTTCTTGGAAAGTAAAATAACTAAACCCTAACTACTTTACCAAACTAAGGAATGAAACCTTTTTCTATTTGTTTATGCTTCAAACAAGAAACTTGAAATAAATTCTTTTTCTTTTTCTTTAAAGCAAGTGAAAGGGGAAAAAGTGAAAAACAAGGCAAGACTGAAACTGACCTCCGACCCACTACAGATCACAAGGAGTCACTAAAGACACCAAACAGGTTGATCAAAGACTCAAAGACTCGCCTAAAACCCTTTTGAGGTAAACACAAGAAATCTTGAAAAAGACAAGAAAACTGACATCTAACCCAAGCTTTGACTGTAAAAAGTAGAGACACTGCACTTAATCAAGAAACCCTGAGAAGTAAAACTTCAATCAGGGAAGAGTTTGACTGTCTCTTCAAAAAAAAAAAATCTTAACACATGTACACAATTGATGCTTAAACAACATGCATATGTACATGGGTTGTCTATAAATCAGGGTGCGTATGTACGTGTGCTGACCCACAATAGGTTGCGTACACCTTTGCGCTTCTTGAAAAAAGAAAACAAACAGACAAACTGACATGGTAGGGAGAACTGGTATGGCACCAATAGGTGACCAGACCCCTTGAAAGACTCAACAAAATCACAAATAAACTAAAAAGGTATAAAACCAATCAAACACCCAAAACATCCCCTAAAACCCTTGAGGCTTCCCCAGTATGGTCGTCAGTTCTGCTAGCAGGAAAAACTCCCCTATGGCTACACCAGGGTTTACAATGTAGGAAAATCAATAACTGCTTAAAAGTCTCCTACTTCTCTAACTACCGAAAACATACCCCAGACTTATGCAAGAAAAGTAAAATGAGAAGGATCCAGTAACTGTACCTTTACTCCACGTCTTATGTAAATCCTTTCGCGTTTGATAGATTCGTTGATTGCAAACCTCCTCCCAAGGCTGGCCTACATTCAAAGACAGATAAACAGAGAACTAAAAACATACATTTCATACATAAATAAGGTTTATATGTTAGAATAAAAGCATATATCAAATGCAAACATTCGACACATCATGTTTTGGGACAGGAAAAGTACTTCTTTTATTTATAATGCAATGATTACTTATAACCAGTGTCAGCTAATGCTCCTCGAACCTAGCCTGGAATCCTCTTCACCAAGATCCAAGTGCACCTTTGCGTATATTTCTCCTCTCAACCTTCTTCTTTGGAAATGGATTAGGTTATGATGGAGGAAAAAGGGAAAAATGAGGAATTTTGAGGCAATTCTTACAACAAGGCTGCAAATGCTTAGGGCAAGGAGGGGATGTGAAACAGGAACAGTTTCACTATTCTTATGCTTAGATTTGGAATGAGACCCCAACACCTCCTTTTATATGGGAAAAGGATGGTTATTCGACTAGGTGACGGGCTATAAGCGATGGATTAGTTGGGAAACTACCCAATAGCCCGTAATCTCAATGAATTCCTTACAAATTTTTAATTTTTGCAACTTTTGCAAGTATACGTGGGTTTTAGCGGTGCAAGATGTGTATGTACATGGGAAGTATTGATGCAGGGTGCATACATCTTCAAAAATGGAGCTTTTAAGAAGAGAAACTCAGTGATGGCTTGGAAAAAATAGCAATAAAGAGGGGCAAGTGCCATGGATGCATGTATGGAGGAATTTAGGGTTATAACAATAAGGAACAGGTTCAAGAGATTGTACTTTTAGGCATTGTAGTGAAATATGAATCCACAGATAGAAAAAAAAAAGTCAGAGCTCAAAGAGATGATGAATCTACCAATGAAGATGATGATGAATACACATTAGAGAAGAAATTGTTCTGAGTCATCTGTCTTAGAGACTCCCAGGTAATATGAATATTAGATATGGGGAGTCTATACGATAGTTGTGACAGGCCAAAGAAACATCCTTCAAGCAACTTGCAAATTTTGATAAGAAAGATTAAGAGAAATCAGTTAGCAGAAGTACAGTTTGATAGATTAATCAAGACTTCATGATAGTATAGTGATAAATGGGTCAACATTATGGAAAGTTGTGCAAGTAGAGTCTTGGACAGTATGGATAGAGATGGATTCATAAGAACAATTAGCAAGTTTGGAGAGATATACGACAGTGGACGAGAGCATGGATTCATAGATTGGTTCAGAGGGTGGTTCAGAGACAAAGGAACATTATCATAATGGATGATAATTACACAGGAAATAGCTCGAACAATGATAATGGATTCCAAATTGACAGATATTTTTTGGACACATGCAGTGCATACAACAATTCACATTCAAAACAGAGTAATGCTCAGAAAGAACAATGATAAAACCCCCTACAAACTATGGAAAGGAAGTGAAAACAACAACCTATACATCAAGGTATCTCAAGGTAGTATTTTATTGATTGAAATTTATGTTGATGGTATTGTTTTTGGAAGTACTAATGACAGGTTAAGCCAAAAAATTTCAAAGGATATGCAAAATGAATTTGAAATGTCATTACTTGGAGAACTATCCTTATTTCTGGGTCTTCAGATATGCCAAAGCAACCAAAGAATTTTTATTTCTCAAACTAAGTATATCAGAGAAATGCTAAAGAGGTTTGGAATGGAAGATTGCAAACTAGTTACCACTCCTATGCAAACTAGTTGCAAGTTGAGAAAAGATGATGATTCAAATTCTACAAACCAGAGGTGATATAGGCCAATGATTGGTAGCTTACTATATGTGACAACATATAGACCACATGTAATGTAGCCAATTGGACAGGTGGCACAATTTCAAGAAGCACCAAAGGAATCACATGTATTAGCAGTAAAGAGGATTTTCAGATATCTCAAAGGAATAAAGGAGTTTGGATTATGGTATCTGAAAGGAAAGGATCTATCACTTATTGCCTACACTGATGCAGATTGGGTAGGTTGCATTGATGACCGACGAAGCACCAATGGATTAGTGTTATACTTGGGTGAGTGTTTAGTATCATGGCTAAGCAAGAAACAATCATCAATATCCTTATCTACAGCTGAGGCAGAGTATATTATAGAGCAAGATGTTGTACACAGGTTCTATGGATGAAAAAAACTTCAATTGATCTACAGGTTAAATATGATGATCCCATTCCAATCTATTGTGATAATACAAGTGCCATCATTATCTCAAAGAATCCAGTGATGCACTCCAAGATGAATCACATTCTAATAAAGTATAACTTTCTACGGGAACATGTTATAGAGAAGAACATCGGGTTTGAATATGTGGGAAAAAAAGAACAAGTGGAAGACATATTTACAAAACTGCTTCCACGGGAAGCCTTTGAGTATCTACGCCAGAGACTCAGAGTAATTTCTACTCCAAAATGAATTCTTTTGAATGCTTATATTATATGTCTTTTATTTACACAAGGAATCACCATAAAGAGGACAATTCAGGTTGGAAGATTAGTTTCAGGAAGAGTTCAGTCAGGGGGAGTATCCCCAAGGACAATTCATTTAGGGGGAGATGCCCCAGATGGAAAGATACATTTTCCATTGATGACAAAGGGGGAGATATTTATTAGATGCAAAGGTAAATGCAAAGGTAAAGGTAAATGGGGAGCATGAGTGATATGACTTCAGTATTGCATCAAAGTGTTTCCATCAATGCCAAAGGTGGATATTGTTTATTATTTGGGTTGGTTGTCATTGATGTAAACCCTTGAAGAAAGTCTGGTAGCAAATTATAGTAGCACAAATGTTTGGGTAATGGACCCAAGTTTGTTTGATGGATAACGGTATGAGTTTTTATATATATTTAGGCAATACTATTTTAGATTGATGTTACATTTCATGCCATTTCTGGTGGTATGTGGAACGTCACATAACTCCACAGGGTTAGAGAGTTATGGCCATGTGAAGTTGGATAAATGTTTGGATAATGGACCCAAGTTTTTTTGATGGATACTTGTATGAGTTTTGATATATTTGCAGGTACAGATATTCTATATGGATAGTACATGTCATGCCATTTCTGGTGGTATGTGGAACGTCACACAACTCCTCACGATTAAAGACTTATGGCCATGTGAAGTTGGAGAACCCTCATGAGTCATCTAGAAGCCCCAAAAGGTCAAAGTAGTAAAAGTGGTTTAAGAGATTTTAGAAGGTAAATAATAAAGTGAAGCGATGAGTGTACTAAAATTCAAAGTGGATACAAAATAAATTATTTAAATAATAAAGTTAATGGATAAATTACTAAGTGGACAAGTGGTTAGAAGTGGGTCAACCCTAAAATAAGGAAAGTGGGTTAAGATGGTTAAAAGGTAACCTCTTGAGGAAGCTACATGAAAGTATAAATAAGAGGCAAGTCTCTCTCATTTTAATAACACTTGATAATATTGAATATCTACAAGTGACTGAGGTAACCAAAGGATATATAATCCTAATTTCAGAGGGAAGGTGAAGTAGAAAAGGCCGAAATTCAAGGGAGGATAAATTCTTTTGATGATGCTTTCTAAGGTATGTTATTTACAGGTCATCTCACCATTTTCAAAATAAATTGTTTTCTAGAATGGTTCATACTGTGAAATTGTTAGGTCGTTGAGCAAAAATATCCAAGTAGCTATGATAAAATTTTCATCTTGTGGATCGTTGTATTTTTGGAGTTACACTCCATGGAAAATAGGGTTTGTGGCTAGTCCTAAAACTAGTCTAAAACATGTTTTTCGGGTAAAAATGTCATAACTTCTTCATAACATATCCAAATTCAATAAGAACAAGAGTATTGGTTAGACTACAATATGTAGGTTGTTTTGTACCATTTTCAGATCTATACAATTATGTGCGGGGAATTCTCTACAAGTTCAATCTCTAGAGTAAGCCATAATTCAACAAGGTATGCAATTTTTGCTATAACTCCTTTTATGAGAGGTTCCAAGTAGTGAAATCTAGAGGAATTGCATAAAAGACACTAAATAACATTGTGTACCATTTTCAAATCTTTATTCATTATAGGTACATAGTTATGATTATTGCAAACTAGGAATGTTGACTAATCCAAAATTAGTCATGTGAGACTAAAGTAAAGTTTGATAAAATGCTAGTATCTTGTTGTTAAAGTTAAGGAAGGTTTTCAAGTATGTGATCATATACACTAGGTATATTACAGAGTTACAAATCTGATTTGGATGATGAAATTGATGAGGGATTTTGGTTGAGGTATGTTACAGATAGAGGTTGTATAACAGTGAGGCTGTGGCACATGGTTTGATGTAATGGTTTATTGTATTTGGTTATGAATAGTGTGATGTATTGCTAGAGAATTTTTGATGGTTATATTGGTATATGTATTTGGTATATGGTTGAGGTACATGTTGGATACATGGTTGAGACAAGTAGTTGATGAGTTGGCACATACATGAGGTGTATAGTTGATGATGTTGGTACATCTTTATGAGTCATAGTTTATGTGTATTTGATGCATGACTGATACATATTTAGTGCATGGTTGATGCACTTGTTGATGGTACAGGTTGTTAGCACCATAAGTCACCTCTGGATTTCATCCAAGGTAAGCCTGATACCCATTAGTGTTTATGTCACAAAGAGTAATTTAAGGGTGGTCGAATGGGCACAGACCCAAGAGAATATCGCTTTAACTCATAATCCCATACCAGGTAAAGCATAAGAATGTGAAGTCTTTATCTAAATCCAGTCAGGAAGTTGAATTTATAATGACAAGTGGGAAGACTTGGTGAGAGAATCTAAGGGTTTGTTATGGGCATCCGACCTTCCAACAACTTAAGGTAGAAAAATTTCAGGAACAAGATCCTCTTCGACCCGAAGCTTCAAGAAACTGAAAAACATTGTAACAACAATGCAATTAAAACTACATTACGCCACAGTCACAACAAATCGACTAGATCACCCATGCTTGAGTTCTCAGTATCAGAGGGAAAATAGAATAGAAGAAGTTGATTAAAACTGGTAAAAATATTGCAGTGATCAAACATACATCATCCTATACAGAGAGATGAAATAAGTTGACTTTCATTAAACAAGAAGTCTCATATACAGATG
>JASDQU010295314.1:0-14188 GCA_032191745.1 Picea mariana | reverse complement strand
TCTTCATCAGATTTGGAGTGCCAAGAGAATTAGTTATAGATGGAGGACCTCCTTTCACTTCTCATGGTTTTAAATCCACCCTTCAAAAATATCATATTCAACATAGAATGACTGCAGCATACCACCCCCAAGCCAATGGACAGGTGGAAAGCTGAAATAAAGTAATAGAAGCCATTCTCACAAAAACAGTGAAGGAAAACAGAAAGGACTGGTCTCACAGGCTCCCTGAAGAATTATGGGCCTACAGAACTACCTGGAGAAATACTATAGGATTCTCTCCCTATGAATTAGTCTATGGAAAGAGTGTTGTCTTTTATGTGGAATTTGAAATCAAAAACTTAAGGACTGCTTTAGTTGTCAACCTTGATTTGACCGATGCACAGACAGCCAGGTTGCAGCAGCTTAATGAATTGGATGAAAAAATACTAGATGGTCATCGGCTCCGTCTCTACCAGCACCCTATTTCCAAAGAATATTTTAAGGCTACATGTGTGGCAGACTCTCATTACCTCTTTTTAGAGGGGGCTCCTACCCCTCATTGCAATTAATTCTTTTTAAGTTAATTTCTTTAGTATTAGATTAGATTTCATTTATTAATAATCACTGTCAAGAAATACCATGTTACAATCGATTTTTGTAGAATCCCGATCAAAGCATAGGCCTACTAAGAAAAGACAATCCTACTTCAAGAAGAGGCAAGATTTCCCATTGCTGAAACACCACTATTCAACAACTCTTTGCTCTTTCTTCATTGCTGAAACACCACTGTTCAACAACTTTTTGACTCTTCCCATTGCTGAAACACCACTGTTCAGCAATCTTTCACACCATTTTCCCCCATCGTCATTCAACAACCTTTCACCATTTTCCCCATTGCTGAAACACCATTATCAACAACTTTTCACCTTTTTCCCATTACCAAAACACCACTGCTCCGCAATTCCTTACATTTTCCCACTGTTGAAACACCAATGTTTAACCATCTTTCACATCTTTTCCCCATTGCTGAAACACCACTGTCAACAACCTTTCACCATTTTCCCCATTACTGAAACACCATTATCAACAACTTTTCGCCATTTTCCCATTACCAAAACACCACTGTTCCACAATTCTTTACATTTTCCCATTGCTGAAACACCACTGTCAGCAACCTTTCATCATTTTCCCATTGCCGAAACACTATTGTTAAGAAATTCTTCACATTTTCCCAGTGACGAAACAACATCGTTCAACAATTGTTTATCCCTTATTTCTATGGTTGAAACACCACTTCCTCAGTAGTATTCTGCAACATCACTCTTCAACAAACATTTCTTTGTTCTTCCTACGGCTGAAACACCAACTTTTCAGCATTCTCTGTCAATAAGCGTGTGCGCTCTCATACTATATTTTGTCCTTCCAGTCAACAAATCCTTGATACAATTCATCTAACAAATCAAAAGTCTCCACCATGGCCACTACAAAACTATAATGGACAGGCATTATATTTTGTTTAAGTACGAATCAAAAGGTAAAGGCGAGGTATGTAAATTCTATGTAAATACAATTAAGCTATAGTTAATGAGAAGATTCCAAATCATTATTACCATTCGTGTAAAATCATTATTAGCTGCACTTGAAGGGGGGGAGGAAATATCAAACTTGTATACCATCATTTCACACGAATTAACCACAGCCATTCCTATTTACCATCCTTTCGTTTGTTTCACCACCATTTGCATGCCTTCACTCGAAAAACTTACTCTGCACAGAAGCTGTTACTCGACTCTTTGACGGTGTATTTTACTGAGCTGTTAGCTATGGGAGGCTCTGTTATATGGTACGAACCCACCATGACAGCCCTGTTAGAACTGTATCCAGAAGCCTATCAAATTTTTCTGCAGGCAGGATGGCTCGGTTATTTTCAGAGACTCCAGGGGTTTGATCAACAACAGGTTCTGTAATTTGCCCAAAATCTCCAGGAAGATCATTCCATTGTTCAAGGGGTTCGGATTTCAGTTACAGAAGAGGATATAGTGTAGGTTTTGGGTCTCCCTACCAATGTCCTTCGCTTGTTCAGCCACAAACATATCATCTTGAATGCCCAGCATGATTTCCTCTTGCCAGGGGAACAAATTGAACCTAAATGTCGGGGTGTCCGACTCAGCTCATTGCTGCCTCCATTGCCAGAAGTTGCAAAATTTTTCAAACACTACCTTACCTACGAAGGCTGATACCAGGTAGTCTACCAGCATGATTTCGTCTTGTTGTCTCATTTACGGCATAATAGATTGGTGAACATTCCTTATTATCTGCTTAGTTGTCTTAAAAATATGTCGCACTACTGTAAAAAGTCTAAAGATCCTGCCCTTTCACTCACCCATCACCGTCTCGTTCAACTTCTTATCCAAAAGGGTTTTTCCCAACAAAACCTTCCACTAAACAACCCACCCATAGATCCCCAAGAAGCTGCCAAAATTCTCGAAAATCTTCAGGAACAACAACCACAAAACCCTCCATATTCTCCAGAAGTACCTAATATCCCTCCTACAGAACCAATCAGTCCAATTAACCCCCCTACCATACCAAGCTCGCCCCACACTTTACCAGAATCATTCACTCCTTCCCTTCATATTCTTAGCGATGATTCTGAACCAGACAATTCTCCCTGTCCCTTCATTGAGGAAAACCCCCACGTAAATGAAAGCAAATTCCTTTCTTTTCGCTCTTTTTGCAAAGAAAACGAACAAGGTCCTCAACAAGGGCAGCCACTACTGCCACTGGCCTAGACCCCCAATCCATCCGACTAATACCCCATACACCTCTAACTTCACAAATGTCGGAATCTTTGCCTATTCCACCCACGGGCACTGAAACACAACAACCATATGCCCAGTATGTTGTGACATCATCCATTTCAAAACCAATAGCTGAAACACAAGAACCAACTACTCATTCAGTAGCTGAAACACAAGAACCAACTACTCATCCAGTAGCTAAAACACAAGAACCAGCTACCCATTTAGTAGCTGAAACACAAGGACCAGCTACTCATTCAGTGGCTGAAACACAAGAACCAGCTATAGCTGTCACACAAGAACCAGCTATAGTTGAAACACAAGAACCAGATGTTGATATTGTGATTGAGAAACATAAATTAGATGCCCAGGGAGTTGCATCATTACTTTCTTTATATCAAGAAGCTGAAACACAAAAATCAGCTGTCAATCTTGTAGCTGCTCCACAAGAACCAGCTAGTGAGGTTGTGACTGCTACACAAGAACCAGTCACTCCTCAACCAGAACCAACAATGGCCTCTGTCTTAAAAGAAAATGAGTTCCTAAGGTCTGACCTGGAAGCCTACAAGAAAGATCTAGCCATGGAAAAGGAAGCCTATGAGAAGGAACTTAACTTTCACACCCTAGCTCGCATAGCAACCATGTCAGAGGGAACTACAAAAGAGAATCTATGCAGAGAATATATGTGCAGTCAATGTGGGGACATCTAATATCAAGCAGGCTATAAAGTAATTCAAATTCCAATGCCAGGAGCTTCCCCTGCACCTTCGACTATTGCAGTCAAAGAAGAACACCCTGCTGTTACACAAGAACCAGCAGGACCTTCCAAAATTAAGACTGAGCCCTGGCCTAAAACAAATGTCAAAACTGAAACCTCTGCTTTTGTTAATAAAGTTGTACAAACATTGCCTATTGATTAATCTTCCCCTCCCAGCCAGATCAATACCCACACCTTTGTGGAACAAGCCACTCAGACCCTACCTCAGCCTATTACTTGCAACACTGAAACACAAACTCGGCCATGGGATGAGTAGGAAATAATACAGAAATGGAAAAAAGAGTCTGCTATTACACAGGCCAAAAGCCTATAGGAACACAGACAGATCTGGATAAATCATATCTACTCAAATTGGGAAGCTTTGGAGCAAACACGCCAGGAATCTCGTGCCCTTAAGAAACAAAATAAAGAGCTAAAAGGTAGATTGCTCTTGATAGTTGACTTGGCACAAAAGCTATTGGCTGCAAGGAAACCATCTTGCAATTACTCTCTATTCCTAATGGAACGACTTACATGGTTTCAGATCAAATCAGTCAAAGAAGGCAGACCCCATGCAGTATTAAATCCAACAGATTTTATTAAAACCTTTGTAGAAGCCTCTGCTATGGATCAACACCTCCTCTGTGAGGCATATTTTCATAATGAGACCATCCCTGAGAACCGACAGCTTAACCTTAACCCTCTTGTCGGCGACATCCAGATTAGGGCACTCACCTCCTTCCTTAACAATCAGATTATATGGAAGGATGACTTCTTAGCTACCAAGCACAATGAGGATAATCGTCTTCTCTGGATAAGGCCAGAACCACAAAATGCTTCCACCTTTGTTACACAGTATTATCAGTTTTTAAAGAAACCAGGGATGAATCAACACATTCAGAAACTGCAGACATCAGTGTTTCAGGAGTGTCAACATTTTATTAAATCAACAAATATTGCTACCCTACAGGCAAATAACATGTTCTGGCAACAATCTACTGAGAAAAGACAGGAACACAATCCTTTTATCCCCACAAATCTTGAGATAGAAATCTCCAGGGTACCTAGCTACATCAAGTGTGTTCAACAATGTGCTGAAAGCTGGATAGGGTACCAGTTTCATTTTCCTATCCTCTGGATGCCAGCAGAGAAATATCAAGTCCATTATAAGTTGTCCAAGAAGGCCGAAACAACAGCTTGGCAAAGGTTACAATGCGTTCAAGGGTTCAGAACTCCAACAAACATCACCTTCCACAACTACTGCTTGACTAACTTGCACGCTCAGAGTCGGTATTCAGATTCAGATTCAGAGTGAAGTTGCCTGAGGACATGCAACATTTTGGGTTGGGGGGGATGTTAGGACCATACAATGTACCTTTTTGCCCACACTTTTTGCCACCATTACACTCTTGTTTCACTCACATTTAAACTCATATTATCACTTTACCCTATCTTTCTAAAGGTATACAATGTCTCTTCTCTTTACTATATGTTTAATTTGTTTTGCATATAATTTTACATTACTCTTGTACTTAACCATTGATCAGAAATGTATAAGTGTTGAAACAGTTTGAACGACAGATTAGCATTGAGGCCTGTTGTTGAAACAACAAGAAGTTGTTACACAGTCCGTGGTCAACGATGCTGAAACAACAACTCATACAAAAGAAGTTGTTACACAGTCTGTGGTCAACGATGCTGAAACAACAAGAATCTGTTACACAGTCTGTGGTCAATGATGTTGAAACAACAACTCACACAGATTGACCACAACAACCGTACCTTGAGCTAGCATTAACCATCGCTGCTGCCTGAAACCAAGTTGCTGAAATAGTCAGAACGCAAATCCTGTGGCTGAAACAGCTCGCGATTTGTGATGCTGAAACAACATACAACAACAGTAACAAGAAGACAAATAAAGAAGTTGTTACTCCAGCCGCAACATCAACACCTCACTCAGCACTTGTAATAGCATTCTGTTGTGGGAGACTAGGATATCCTATTCCAATTTAGAAAGTCGATCTGACTGAGAATAGGACTCAGATGTACACCTGTAATTTGTTGATCAAATTGTATCGAAGGGATTCTCCTCTTTAAATAAGAGGAAATCATCATTAGATAGTGTTAGCGATACTTCTTGTATAGGGGGGTAGAATGCATAAGAAGGGTTAAAAACCCATTTGTCCTAAATTTTGGGCGATTATGCACCCGTGGTAAGCAACGAGCAAGTCTGAGCGGTCCAGATTTGCACGCCTGAATCAACGGTGCGCGTTGGATTCCGGACCCCCCTTGCCTTCCGACCTTTAAGCAGGGTGGGGGGGGGTCCGTAATCGGGGGTGCATCTCTCTAGCGGTCCAGATGAGCGCGCCCGAATCAACGCCGATGAAGACCATTCTGGACCCCCCCCCCCGCCTTTCTACCTTTAAGCGGAGGGGGGGGGTCCGGAATCCCATATGCAACTTCCCGACGGCCACGATCGAGGCGCCCAGATCAACGACGCTCATATAGCTCTGCCCTTCTCAACTGACCTATGCTTAACCAGTGTGGGCTCTCCTCCCATCATTTCATCCTCCCTTCCGCCTTTCCCCTGCCGCCGTGTGTCATCCATTCACCTCTCCTCTTTGGTTCGCGTGGTCTTCCCTTCTTCTCATCATCCACTCACTGCTTGCCACGTGTCCCATTCTTTTCCACGTCAGCCTCTCACCTGAAGGTGAGTTCATTCCTCCCGTCGTCCCCCTCACCTCCTTTTTTACCAGATGTCTTCCACCATGAATCGTTCCCCGTCATCCTCCTCTCATCTCATCACTCCTCTCACGCCCTTATAACTCGGCACGAACATTCCTGTCATGCACCTCATCCTCCACGCTGGCCTCCATACCTGTCCCTTAAGCTATTCAGTTATTCCAGGTGGCAGCACAAGAATTCGTCCATATCCTGAAGTGCTGAGTTGGCTGGGCCATTCTCAATCCCAAGAAGCAGTTATTGAAGCAGTTGGTGGTGGTTAGACATCGTCTCCACCATAATGGGGACGTCCTACAATGAATTAAAGGCACGTTGATTCGCCGATGTAACTGTCAGAAAATCTATCGCGTCTGCCACAAGTTGCACGATTATTCAAAGATTGCGGCTGCAGAGTGTCAGAAGCCATGCAGACGCAAATCTTTCAATGCAGTTTCTTGGTTCTGCTGCTTTTGTCATTTTGAGTATATGTAGGCATTTTTTCCATTTTTGTATCTATCGATGGTAGAGCTAAGCTCCCAGACTGTAAAGTTTCAGCGACATTCTAGTTTCCTGGTTATGCCTCTGTGTTTGAGACTTCTTGGTTTATGACAAACAGTTCTCCTTTTTCCAGCTTTGTTTCATCTCATGCCGGAGTGTTCACAGTTGAATGATTCACGTGGATTGTTGCAGCTATGTTATGATATAGGATTTGTTGTGGCATTTTTGCACTCTCTGGTTTTCAGTGTTTGAATATAAAGAGACTTTGTGTTTGAATAATTTCTTCTCTAGTCTGTGATGAATCTGATGTTTATTATAGACCTTTGCATCCTTATTGCATAAGTCTTCCACCTGCTCACCCCTTTTACTACGACTCATTGTTTGAAGTTTATCAAGACCTCACTCGTTCATGCATGCCTGGTCTAGTTTCTGAGTTGAGATTGTGTTGTTTTGAGTTTTTCTCCATTTGATCACCCTTTAAACAAATCGTGATATTAATCTGATGGGCGTCGGGCTCTGCCCCTGCTAGCAATCCAGGGGTGACCTCCGATCACAAACAGATAGGACCTTCTATTTTTACAAAGAAAGGATTTACAGAGAGGGACATGTTTTACTTCAGATTGTAATGTAACACAGTTGACAGATGAATAAAATATTGTTTTGAGCATTTCTCTCTAGTTCCTTTCGTTTCAGGGGAATCTTGTGAGAAGGGAGGGCCCACATTCTTCACAAGATTCACCCATTATCTTTGTAGAGTGTTAGTGTTATTTCTGTTTATGCCTTGATTAAATTTTGTTTTGCTGAAACACTACTTTATTGAACTCTGTTTTGCTGAAACACTACTTTACTGAACTCTGTCCTGCTGAAACTCTGCTTTACCAATTGTTACATTGTTTTCATATGATTCATGCTTGGGTAACTGTTAATCATTCTAGTTAGCAATCCTGCTTGGTGAATTTATGAAAGCTTGATAATGAGGGACAGGTGCTAAAGGTTCCTGCTTCGGGAATAGGGTCATGTTCTCTGTTAGAGATAGTTAGCCTTCAGTGCATGTCAATTATTTTAATGAGTTCATGAAAGTGTGCTAATCAGAAATAGGTGCTGAAGTTTCCTACTTAGGAAATAGGGTCATGTTCTCTGTTAAGAGTTAGTTAACCTTCAGTGTGTGTCAATCATTTCAATCAGTAATAATTTCATGAGAGTGTGATGATCGGAAATAGGTGTTGAAGATTCATGCTTTGGGAATAGGGTCCTGTTCTCTGGTTACAAAATAGTTGGTCTTTCCTGTTGCGGTATCTTGTTGTTATTTTAATGTGATCCAGGATTCTTCAATTAATCATTCCTTTAAACTTTGAGCTCTGCAATAGGTAGGTTTTTTTCCTGTAATTCAAGTTAGAACTTCAGTTTGTTCAAGGCAAAGTGTGATTAATATGTTTCTACTACAACTCTAGGTTGCTTTTGAGATTGAGAATATATAGTGCGTGGTTACCTTTGAAATAAACAGACTTCCCTGGGTTGACTATTTATGTAGCACTTGATTGTTTAGTTAAATAAGCAATTATAGTGACCAACATCTAGCTTCCAACTGTTCTTGGATAGTTATATCTTGTTCAATGGCTGCCCATGAACGTTCAAGTTCGACCCGGTTAGTAGCTGTTTTAAGAATAGTATCAAAAAGGTTTAAGGCAATGTGTGTTTGGTTTGATAATCCGGGTTCGATATTGGGCTATGTTGGTACAGGGAAAGTCATGGAGGAACAGTAAAATTAGGAAAAATTTCAGAGAGAGATTAACTGCTGTCTAAATTTGGTCGTATAAAAGAGAATTTACAGTTTCAGGAATAAACTAGGGATGCAAATCAAAGGCTCTTTCCCGTAACTGAGTTATATCTTAATAAAATGTATGAGGTGGGAGAAAAACATTTAGTTGTCTATGATGTAAGGCTCCTATCAAGGGAGAATCTCACGTATAAACAGAAGAGGAAAACTGTAAAGAAATAACCCGATGTAGCATAGAATATATGTAGAATTATGAAAATGTTGACTGGTCTTACACCCGCTGATAGCTAGTACAGAGGAAAAACAATAAACAATTACAGAAAACCAAAATTCATTCACTATAGTAGTGGTCGTACTAAATTATAATGAATCATTCATCAATTAGGAATATGAAATGAAACAAAATATGAGATACAAGAAAACAAACTCATAACACAGTCGTGACGGAATTGAGAATCTTCAGATTTGCTTTGTATTAACTCTCAAAATGTAAAAAACTCTGTTACAATCGACACAAAAAGGTCCATCTTTTTTCTTTTCTTTCTGTCGTATATTTATACAGGTTTACAAATAAGACAGAATCTCAATCGTCACAAAATTTTTGTTATGACAGGGAGGAGAGCAATCGCTCCATTTCTTCTGCTCTGTCTTCACTTGGTGCCAGATGATTGTCCTCGAGTGTGCTCGGTACAGGCGACACATCTTTCAACCAGCTGCGATATCAACCACGATGGTTCTACTTGACAGCTGGCTTCAAAGAAGTAACACTCTCGGGCTAACTGCGATAGCCTGTCTTCCATCTGTCTGTCTATGATGTCGATGATGCATAATTGCGCGCTTGGTCTAATCATGCATTTGTCTATTTGGACTATGTCCACCATAGTCACTTGGGAAATATTGGCCAAATCTCTTTCCTCTTTTTCCTTCAGATCAAGCGAGATTTTTTCCATATCCATTTTCATCAACGCCTCAACATTACCTCTGCTCTCAATGCCTAGGATATCGCCGTCTATAGAACTAAAAGCCTCTTCTAAGGAATCCGTTATCTTTTTGTCTTGCTGCTTGCCTTCGGCAATGTTGTGTTCCCATTCTTTTAATAGAATGTTTCCTCTGGTTTGTTTCGAAATGGTGAACCTGGGAGTACTTCCTGAACCCCTGTTGTTTGTGGCTATCATAGCCTCTTGGAAGGCGACCCGTGCTGCTCCCGCTTCTCTTTCTCTAGTAGATAAGTTCTCCAAAATTCGATTAACCAACAAGCAATTGTCCCGAATCTCCCCTACCTTGTCAAGCAATTTTCATTGATTCATAGAGACTCTACCCCGAATATCCATCGCCTCGGACTGAAACATCCCAATATCTATCGCTTTGCTTTCGGCGATTTCCACCCTAGCTTGCAATTGTTGGATCAAATCTCTTTACTGGCTCTCTTGCATCTGACCATCTCAGACCACCAGCTGTTCTTGCTCGAGCTTATTCTTAAGTAGCTCTATCTCATTTTTATTGGCCAACCTAGCCTGCTCTATTCCTACACTCGCCTGGTCCTTGGCAGTTTCTGTTGTTGTGGCTAGTCTGGCTTCAAGGGTCTTGATGAGGCAATTTTTTCTTTTAAGCTAGTTTTTCAAAAGCCCAACTGAAAATTGATTCACCGATGCATAAGATCCTAATGTCCCTACTATTTCAATCGCAAATTGTTCATTTTTCTTGTCTTTTCCATCAGTTATAACTTTATATTTCTTGACAGTCGACTCTCCTTCCTGATAGAATTCCCTCTTTACTACTACCTTTCTCTTCTTATCGAAGAAAAATTCATTCGGAGGGAGTTCTTCTACCCTTATAGGCCTCAACTCTTCATTGAAGATCCATCCTTCTTCAATATTTCCCTGAGTCGACTGCAAGGGAGTAACCGATGTGATAGGTTCTCCGATCTGCTTTGCTGATTTTCTCGAAGTAGTAACCGGACTCTGCTTCTTTGGCGGGTTCGGAGTCTTTATCTCTGTTTTCGAGCTCTTAGTTTTCTCTCCCTCGTCTTGGAGTTTTTCTTGATCAATATTCACATCCTTAGAGCCTTCAACATCTCTCTGTTTCACCTGCGACGTACTCGGACTTTCACCCCGCAACACTGCAGGAAGACAACTACGTCGATGTTCCTGGAACTTTAGAACATCGATTCTTTCTTCGGGTGCCAAAGTTTGTATCCAAGCCAAAATCTTAGCATAGGACCTTGCACCTCGGAAAATGTCATCTGAGGGTGAATTCTCGTGCTCAAATCTCTTGAGCCTGCAACTGGCCAAATGATTGCTCACGACCCTTTGCAGGTTGTGCTTCTTGTATTCAATGGAGACCAAATTTAGGTCTTCCAGGGCTGCTGCCTCGGCTTTGGCATGCCTGAAATCTAATAAAGAATATGAATTCAAATGTACAGGAAAATGTGGCCATACCTTCTTTGAATATCCCTTAAGCTCCTTGCTTATACCACCGATTACTGTCTGCCTGACAACCTCACAACAAGCTAGCTTGTTGGGAATGAACAATGGCAATGCATGCGGGGGAATAGAAGCCCCGAAAACTCTGAGGTATGAAAATTTGGCCTCTACATACCAGTCTGCTATGCTGCTCAGATTCGTTACTATGTTGTTCGAGATCCTGGGTGGTGGGTGACCAAAAATGGTGACATGCAAGGGCACCATCACCCAGTTAAAGATTTCATACACAAAATTTTCCGCTTTGTTTTCCCATAATTTTGCATGATAAACGTGTATGGGTTCATCTTCTTGTGGAGTCCAACTCCAGATCATTAAGGGAAATGGTATCAAAAAACAAACTGTGTCCATAATGTATGTCCATAATGTATGCAGACATGAAGAATGAAGACGCCTTCCCGTTCTCTTTATGCGCCCGATACTTTGTGACCCGACTGGTCAAGCTATCGGAAAGCATCTTTGCCCAGTCGAAGGAACTACCTTCAGTGACCCAAAACATTAGAGGCACCCACGGAAGAAAAAAATGTGAGGTGTCCTCTCTCCCGTATAACCTGCATGTCATCATGGCTACATATTTGTACTGTGGTTCTAAAGAAGCGATTGAATATATACCGTGGCTATCATCTCTGAACTTCACGGTGTTCGAAACCCAATATTTTATTAAACTGGACATGGTTTTATCATACTGTACACCTTCCTTCTCCTTGAACTCGTCCAAGAATTTGGCGCCATATGTGTAGTTGGATGTTGTGGTCAACTTATACATGGCTTACAGATGTTCTGGCCTAAAAGTTCCGATGGTGAATTTCTGCTCATTCATGATGGTTCTGGTCGGTATGTCCACATGGTCTAACGCCCATCAGACCATGTCATAATATGGAAGCAATTGTGGCTTGGCTGCTACCTTGTGCATTCCAGATTGGATGACTATTTTGTATATGGTGGTTATATCATCTTTTTCGTTGTCGCTACAGTCATCGGAATAGTCCACCGATTCTGCTTGCAGAACATCTGAAACGAACGACCAATTTGAGACCGAGTCGATACTTCAAGGCGAAGTATCAATGACATTGTCTGAGCCTTATCTCGAAACCTCAACATTTTCTTTGGATGCTTTTCGCGGAGCCATGGATGAATCTTGTGTTTTAGCTCTTCTGCGATTGAAATACATATACATGCAGAAGTCAATTTGCTCAGAGATGATGTGTTCTATGTGATATGAAAATGCATTTGTTATAATGAACCACAACTCTTATATATATTCAAAAAACTCAGTACCTTTCAGAACAATTCTGTCAAATCATCTTCAGAAACAAATTTTGCCATAAAAATCTGATCTTATATTCGTCGATTTGCCCTATTTCCTCATTAATGTCATAAATTTTGGCGGTTTAAAATGTAATTTGGTGTATGGAAGGAATAAGGTTACCTTGTAAATCGTCCAGACATCAAAACATGGGATATGCATTGATTTAGTTTAATTAATCCGGTTTTACCAACGTTAATCAATGTTTCGGTATTCTCTATATCGGGGATTTTACTTTAACACTTTGAACCTCTAACACCCGAGACTGCGATGATCGATTTTGGTTAATAAAAATGAAATCATGATTAGGGGCTCAATTAATTTCATAATTATTATATTCGCCCTATCGCGACTCGGAGCTTCGAAAATCAGTTTCCGGGAGGTTTGCATGTCGAGCTGCAAAACCGCGAGATTGCGATAAATAAAAAGGGAAGATAAAATCAGATTTAGTAATTAATTAATTTCGTTTATATCCTTATTGTGATTTCACGAGTCAGGATTTAGATGGTGTAACTTTGAAAAGGAAAACGTCGAGTGGCAAAATGCTGACATAAATTTTTACCATGGTTTAGCTTTTACCTTTAACCTTGACATGGGTTACTAAAATAAGGACCTCGTGTTCTCGGCTATCAGGGCTACAACATTAAATTTTTGGATTTGGAGAACGTTGAGGTGCGAAACCCCGACGATGTTTAAACATGGGTTAGGGAAAACTTTACCCTTGTTACTGTCCTAAGTAAAATATTAAAATGATTTCGTTGTTTCATAGCTCGGGGTGTGTGACTTATATGACTTAGAGTATCCGACCTACGAGATCTCGAGGTAGAACAAAAGAGAAAAAGTTTTAACGAAAGGTAGGACTCATTTCGAGAGTATAATAATCATTGCTACTCGCGTGATAAAACTTCAGAGATCTCGATATCTCAGAGGGAAAATATGAAAACCATCTTTAGATTTTGAGCATTAAGAATGAAATTTGTGGCGGGATAGAAACAACAAAGGCGGCTCCAATATAGACTCCAACTAGGGATCCCGCCTACCTGTGAGGCGGGAAGAACAGTAGACCACATGCCAATATTGGGTAAATGGAGTCAATAGCTCAATCAAGCGAAAAGGTTCCCGAGAATAGGGTATCGAAGGGGGAAAGAGACTTTGATCTTTACCTTGAAAATCTTTTTCAAAATCAGATACTCTTTTTAAACTTAGTTGTAGTCCCTTTCACAACTTTCCCTTTCCTGCTACTAAATTCAGGTCTACTTTAAGACAATTGAAACAGTCCTAGGAGACCCAACAGATCTTGCGGCTATCGGCTTGCATCAAAAGAATAAGATTATATGTTTTTAATTGGGAAGTCTCGTCTGAACTTGGGATGTAGATCAGGTTGTCAAAAAGAATTAGCTACCGGAGTATAGTGATATTTGTGTATAACATCCTTACAGATATCTCAGATATTGCTTCACTGCCAGCGAGCCTATTCAGTACCTAGGTGAAGTTATCTGGCCCCTTTTTACTGAATTTTCTTTCACCACTTTAGAATATATTTATGCATTTAAATGTCGAGACGAGGGCAATCATTTCTAAGTTTCCTTTCATCATCTCTCGGACTAGGTGGGGACAATCATTTATGAATTTCCTTTCACCACCTGTCTTATAATTTTCTTTTTAGAGTGCGAAGATGGGGGCAATCAGTTTGTATCAGGGCTGATATCTGTGTAATATTTTTCATTATAGGTCTGTAACCTTACTTTGATTACTCAGTACCAACCTTCCCTTGACCTTCACAACATCTTCATTCTTAGGGAGAAAAAGGAAAATAACTTTTTAAGGGCATTCTATTTGAGCAAGCTTCAATCCTCCGATGCCGTTGAA
>JASDQU010295309.1:0-14182 GCA_032191745.1 Picea mariana | reverse complement strand
ACAAATCATTGTGAACAAGCTACAAAGGGTATGAGGTGTGCCAAGAGGTACGTTTGTCAAAACTGCCCCGATGATGTTTGCCAAGAACACAACCAACACAAACACCATCTCTACATGAAACAAGAGGAAGACCAGACACCATTTGTTGATTACATAGTTGCTGCAGCAATGAGCGATAGTTTAGATGACCAAACTGCTCATGCTAAAGTTTGATGAAGTCATTGCTATGAGCAACGAAAACTGATGAAAAAGATGATGACCCAAAGTTGTCAAAATTGTAGAACCTGGTAATATCATCAACAATTCCAGTTGTAAGAATATGCCTAGGATATTTTAGATCCTTGATTACAACTTGGTGAGGTGAAAACTCTACGGTTTTACCTTCACCTGAATGAGTGATTTTATATACTGATAGAAGGTTACAAGAAAGAATTGGAACACATAATACATCATTAAAATGATCATTTTCTACTCGAACTGTTTCAGATCCTTCAACACTGAGAGATCTATCATCACCAACAAATATTTTCTTGGTGTTACATTCACTTAGAGAAAAAAATATGTCTCTATTCTTAGCCATATGATAAGATTCTCCAGAATCAATAAGCCACTCATCAGAAGTAGAAGTAGAAGTTGAATTGAAGGACAAACCAGAAGCTGAAAGTCCATGTCCATGAGAAGAAGAAGAAGTAGAATCAATATTGATGTTTTGCTTCTTCATCGCTGCTTCTAAAGCTACCATATTCTTGAAACATTTGGACTCATCATGATCATCTTTATCACAAAAGTTGTAATGTCTGTCATTCTTCTTATTTTTATGTTTTTGTCCTTTGTCTCCAATAGGAGCGAAATATGTATGAGTGGGTTTGGTACCCTTATATTTCTTGTTGTTGTGGTGATGATGTTTCTTCTTGGGATTCTTGGGTTTATATTTCTAATGGACAACTAAGGATTTTTTGGAGGTACCTGCAATGTTGATCACTCCAAGTTGTACTAGCTTATCTTGCTCTCTAATCAAAGAATCACAAAAGTTCTCAAGACAATGTTTTGATAAGCTGCCCCTAGAGCCTCTTGCATAGCATAAAAGGTAGATACAAACACATAATATGCACTACCTAGCTTAGAAAGAATAAGATAGATGCAACGATCTTCGTCTATCTTTATCTTACATTCTTCACATAAAGTTCTGAGTGTTTTAAACTTATATAGATAGTCTTCAATGCAAGAAAAATCACTTGGACTTAAAGTTAGTACTTGATTTTCTAACTGTTGTGCTCGAATAATATTGTGTTTACCAAACACAGATTCAATCTTTTCCCAAGCTTCTTTGGGTTTATCAATTGATTGAAGGTGGAACCTTAAATCAGGAGAGATGGACATTCTGATTAATCCACATGCTTTATCATTCCTATTATCCCATTTGGATTTCTTATCAACATCAGTGGGTGTTGTTTCCTTTCCGAAGGTAATCCGGTACAAGCTTTTACTTCTTAATATATCCTCCATATGGGATTTCCATTGGATAGTTGGTGCTGGTAAGTAAGAGATTACTTGTAGAAGCCATAATAAATATGTAGATAATATAGATTTAAGGAAAGATCTCGAAAATTTATGTGGTTTTAAAAAAAATGACACTTAAAACAAACTTCGGATGTGAGAGTTATGCCCTTTTAAAAAAACACATAAACGATAACCAAAGGACCACGTGGTGGTGTAAGTTGCTTTATCAAGTGACCCACTTTTATAAAGAGAAGTGGGGATCACTTTTACAATGAAGTTACTTCATGCAAAATAAATAACTCTAAAATAAAAGATTAAAACTACTTATAGTGATTCACTTTTATACTTGAAGTGAAATACACTTTACAATTTTAGCATGAACTTTTTCAAAAGAAGTAACAAAAGAGAGACTTGAACTCAAGACCTCTTACTTAATAAGGCAACTTTTCACCAAATGGTCTAGCAAAACGTATTGTATTGTTTCACAACAGGATTGGGGTTGTTGTTGTTTTTGTTGTTGTTGTTGAATACGACCTTGGAGAGCATGCTAAAAAAAATTTCTTTTCACACAGGAAAAAAAATTCGCTTCTTGATGACAACAAGGGTTAGATCTCGGTTAGCTTACCTAGAAGATGCACCTTTTCCTATCTATTTCTGATTTTCCGAGATCGCACAGGGCGCGAGGCAAAGAGAATATGCAGATCTAAAAGAGTAGCAAACCGAAAACAAATAATATCAAACCGAAATAAAACCAAAATAATACTTTGCAAAAATTTTAAAATGTGTATTCAGGCTTTATACCTCTAGATCTGACTGTAATAGCCATATCTTTGGCAAATATAAACCTTTTCGAGTGAAACAAAAAGTGTTCCTGACTGAAAAGAATGCCTCGAACGTAATGGACCAGTCCTCTTGGCCCAGAAATGTATGAAAATGATAGAAAATGGAGATGAGGCAACTCGGCTTCACGATCTCAATCTACAACATGAGCAAGTCTTCAAACAGGCTCTGATACCATGTTAGGCAACACAGGTATTCCAGCATAGGATGACCACCTTCAATAACCACTCACATAACTAGATAAAAGATCAACACACCGACGTTTTCACATGGTAAAACCCCTACGGGGAAACATCCACGACCCTAGCCAACACGACCACTTGGAGCCATTTATTAATGCAAAAGAAAAATATTACAAAGAGATTTTACAAGAGAGTTTATCACAATCGATCATCGGCAAATGACCTTCGATGCTCTTTAAATAAATATCATGGACCAATCGGGTGTTAAGCCATGGATCAATGGTTGTTAAGATCGAGGAGAGTATGAACCGTCGGATCACTCTATGTTGGGAACATATTGTGACCGTCGAATTTCCTAACTACAAATGCATACTAATGAATACTAAATAAACACACTAAAAAACACACTTTTACCTAACGACACATTAGACCAAGTAGATCTTAACTAACTTGTAATTGTTTAAATATCCTAACAAAACTAACTATGATGTTTACATTGTTTTGAGCGTATTTTAGATACACATATTCGCATTGCACACTACCAATGTACTTAGCAATGAAGGACCCACTAACACGACATACAACTTGCATTCAACATCTTATTGATGACCTCCAAGTACATAGAAGACAATTTCAAATCCATGTTATCCATCCTGGAAGGGGAAACTTTTCAAGTTCAAAGATAAAAGAAGAACTTGCTAGGAATTTTAATATTTCTGATATGCAAACAATANTCATCTCTTCTTTTCATACAACCGGTCCATTCTCTAAAAGGGTTTGGAATATTATATGATAGCGTGAAAAATGCATTGCAACATGAACCAAAACATCACTTAGCTCAAAATGGTCATAAAGCTCATGTTGAGAGGTCTACCAAAGCGAGTACAAGTAGAGCAAAAACAAATTTGAGGCATTAAAAACATCTCTATGAAAACCCATTTAAGGCATAGTTGAAGGTGATGACTATTTCTAAATTTTGAACACAACCATATTCTATTACTTTACTTTGTTTTGTATAACATGATATTCCTACTTGTAAGCATGTCTATATATGTGTGTGTGTGTGTGTGTGTGTGTGTGTGTGTGTGTGTGCATTTTCATATTTTCTCATGTAAACTACAATTGTGTATATAGTCTATATGTTGCCTAAAATACTTATCTTTAATGTGTAATGTAAACTATTGAATTTCATGCAAATGGTGTAACATATTGATTGTCATCTACATTTTTGCAATAGTGATAAAATATTTTTCATTTCCATCAATAATTTCTCTTTGAAACAAATCGGTTACTAATTGTAAAACATGTTTTAATATTTGAAACATAAATATTCAATTTTATATTGGAGTAAACTAAATCATATATATATATATATATATATATATATATATATATTCAATGTGCATATCTTTCTTTCTCTCCCTTTATACATGTATACCATCAACATCAACTTTTCAAGTTTTGTTATTCTTACCATGGTGCAAATAATAAATTCATATCATCAACATACAAATGTCTTTCTTTACATAATAAAATATGTTTAAAGTTTTAGGTCTTACATTTCCTCTCCTATTATGTCATGCTTTTCTTTTCCTATCATCTCATGTTTATTCCTTCTTCAACTCTACACAAGTAATTAAAGTATTATTGTTCAAATAGTTACAACCATACATCAACAAATATAATGATACCTTAACCCATATTTTTTTCCTCTACTCGCATACATATTCTCCTTTAATTCCATTTGTATCCATTATATTTTACTTAATACATTTCTTCATTATTTTTTACTATGTCATATTTTAGTTCCCTTGTACTTCCAAATTTTAAACAAAATATCCAAGGTATGGCATCTGTGTTAACAACGAAATCGCTTACAAGGATTGGAAATGGAGAGGTTATTTGCAGTCCTGTTATACAAATTACGGACTTCAAATTATCATTAGAAGACCGTTACTTAGTATTCCTATCTGATGGAGGCTTTGCCTCAACACTTGGTCACTATTTCACTTCATCTCAAATATAAAAAGGGTCCTTGGTTCAACTACAAGACTTCAGTTGTAAATGTATTGAATACAACAAGTATGTCTTCACTCTACCTTCTTAGCATGGCTCAAGCTTAGTTATAATTTATACAACTATTCTCTTGATTTTCCCTCTACACATTTCTTTAATTTTCACATGCATTGCACACACCAACCATATTTTACATTGCCTACTATGTGATCAATAGTGCAAGTGCTAATTGTACATTACTTTTACTTTTTTTGCAGGGTTCTAATAATGCATGAAATCCAAGCACATACTTTTAAATCAGACATTGTTGGTGCCCAAAAATTCATAAAAGATGTAAGTTCTTCTGCAAAACAGCCATTATAACCTACTAATACACCCACAAAAATTACACCTATTGCATCTTTGAATTCATCCCTAAAGGAATGGACTCTCAAAGTTAGAGTACTTTCAAAAACTGATCTATGCACATTCATCAATGCTAAGGGACTTGGCCATGTATTTAGCTTTGATGTTATTAATGCAAAAAGTGGTGAAATACACATTACATGCTTCAACATCCAAGCAACAAACTTCCACCCTTTTGTAGACATTGACAAATTTTACATCATCTCAAAAGGGTACATCAATCTTGCAAAAAAAGAATTCAATCATTTCAAAGATGATTGGGAAATAAATATAGATATTACCTCGACCATTGAAGCTTATTTAGAGGATGATCATTCAATAGCAAACCACAACTTTGTGTTCACTCCTATTAATGTGGTTCCAACTTTAGTCAACAAATCTATAATTGATATTATTGGAGTTGTTATCTCCATTATCCCTTTAGTAACCATCATGAGAAAGAATGGAATAGAGACACATAAGAGAACCCTCCAACTAAAGGACATGTTAAGGTATATTATAGAGGTCACATTTTGGGGGGTCTTCTGTAGTAAACATAATCTAGACCAATATTCTATCTCAAATAGCTTTCCAAAAATCACTCTCATAGCTGGAAAAGTAATTGAATTTAATATGATATCAACTACTATGACCTTCACATCCCAACTTTCTATCAATCCTATTCTCAAAGAAGCCTAATATTTGAGAACCTGGTTTGATAACCCTTTAACAAATATGGATTTTCACTCATTATCTTCACATGGAGCTTCATCAGGACACCCTTCCATTCAAAAGCACTTGGTTGACATAGAAAATGAGGGAATTGGCAAAGGTATAAACCCTACATTCATTTTGGTTGAGGCAACTATTGGTTCTTTAAATGGAGACAATTGTTGGTATGTTGCATGCCCACTTACATTTAAAGACCGAAAGTGAAAAAAAAAAACTCGCACCTATTGAGGATGGTGTCTGGAATTTCCAAAGGTCCAATCAACATGTTTTTGAATGTGAATACACATACATTTTCCAATTCAACATTGAATACCAAACAAGAAAAATCAATGTTATTCCATTCCAAGAAGCCACATAACAACTTATAGGTGTATCTGCTGAAAATTTATTTGCATATGAATATGAGGGAAATACAAAAAAAATCACAGAGATATTTGGCAAGTTGTTCTTTAATAGTTACTTGTTCAAACTGGTAGTGCACGAAGAAACATTTTCCAGTAAAAAAAAAATCAAATGCATTGTTTCATGTGATAAAATTGATCACATATCAAATCCAAAAGAGGACATCTTGATCCCTAAATTGTTGGATAAATAGTGAACGGAAAGTGCTATGGTTGTTTCTTTCAAACACCAACTTGTAATTTCCCTACTTTTGTGCATATACATATTATATAAAGTGTTTATGTTTTGGAGTTTTTTTTCTTCATTATAACATTTATATGGAAGGAAATCCAATCTATGCATTTACTTATAACATATTTTAAAAATTAAATCTATTAATTTTGTAACTAATTTGAGAATATGCTTAAAAAACATGCTATCAAACATACAAAATGTGCTATCAACAAATTTGAGTTTTAACTACAGATTGTTCATTGTTTCTCTTATAGGAAATTCCATATGGCGCAAAAAATGTCTCCATGTTCCAAACAACACCAACAAACACCACATATGAAGGACTCTCAAGATCATTATAAAGGCCTTTTATATTTCAACAAGGCATGACATCAAATGCTTTGCACATAAATTCTTCACAAATTCAACTTCCCAACAAGGCTCTATACAATCACAAATGCCATACAATTCATGCTACATAAATAAACCAAAAAAAATATATAGATGGAACAATGGCACTATTAACATAGAAACTACTAGCCTAGTCACCACTCCTCCGTCTACATCTAGGAGCCAAAAAAATGAACAATGTCTGAAAAAATATGTTGAAAATAAATAAAAATTGAAGAGACTTAGAGAGACTTCACATATAAACCAAAACCAATCTCCTGTGGACTTTCCAACACATGTTCTAGAACATGAAATCCATACACATGCTTCCCATTATTTCTGAAAATGTATTGGTGCCTTGTCTAACATGCATACATGTATTGCATGTATGGAATCATATCATGGCATTCCTACTCGCCGATCTCCAAATGGACCATTTGTACTCGATGTCATAGATAAAATAATGGTCATCATTTCTTCAAATGGAATAATATGGACCCCGGTGACCAACCTACAGTCCTGTCAATACTTACACAAGTTGAGGAAATCCTAATTGCTCAAGTTAGCCACATCTTGCAAGTTAGGCATGCTCGAGGTGGAAAATACAAATATAGTGGCCACACTATCAGTTTCCCACAACAAATTGTTGAAATAGCAACTTACATGCCACATCATCTTTAAGATATTGACATCTTGGTTGTCAAGAGACATGGAGGAAAGGGGAAATGCTATGATTGTTATGTGACAAAATCTCATGTCATCAATGCATTGATATTCAACATTCAAAATGAAAAATATTACAATTATGTCCAAATTGACCAAAGCTCGCTAACATCACTTCCCACCACTCACACCAATGTATCCTCTCACCTCCATTCTGTCTCTACAGGAACTTTCAATTCTCCCAATGAAGATTCGATAGGTATAGAAAACCTTGTTTTTTTCCAAGAGGAGTAACTGATGTCTTCCTTTGCATTTAGATTACCTAATACAAAATGAGAAATGGAAAAAATAAGAGCATTTTTTGACACTACAAATGACGTTCCACCAGAAACAATTGAATGATTGACAATTGGCCTATCACCAATCAATGAGTACAACACATAGGGTCTACTTGACATGGAATTTCCTACTCTTTTACCCACTGGGTATTTCCTACCTCGCCAACCATGCATGAGGAAAATCCTGCTTGATAGCCATGCAATACACTTGATGAGATACCATGACAATAGGTTTGGTAGTCATGCCATTTTCAGATACTACCTCTACAATTTGATTATGCACCATTAAAATCAATCAAAAGCTACCTTCTTTATCAAGCGAAGCTAAGATCATAACACACCCACCACAATTCAAGAGTTACATGCACACCTCAAAGAAATTCCAGTAGAAAAAATCCCAGAACAAGTCATGCGCTTCAGAGCACACCTACGTGGGACTAGAGCATTCTGAACTATGTGAAGGATCGAGCTAATAGAAATGATAACACAACTTCAATGCTGAACCTTGTTTTTCACTCTCAGTGCAGTGGACACAAAATGGCCGGACTTGCATGCAGTTATGCAAAAGTGTAGACCTCTTGATCCAATTCTTCACCGATGTTGGCGTACACACAATGTCATTGATCGCCCCCACACTATAGCTGCATACATGCACAAAAGGTTTTCAATCTTCCATGAGCATATAATACAAAACAATATGCACACAGATGACTATTGGTATAGGTACAAAATCTATAATACTTGAAAGTACGTCTACCCAACCTATACATCTATATCCTATGTACTATTCATTTCATATTCCTTTTGCAGGTATGAATGACAACATCATGGCTCTACACATATACATGGCTTTCTATGGATTACTAGTGCTATAAACATGGAAACATTAAATTGGGAAGACCCAAATTAAATCTATGATGCAAAGAGTTTCTTTGATAACTATGTTATAGCTTGGAATCCTAGAGAAAACCGTGACACACACATGGCTATGCATCAATCCATTGAATATGACCCTTGCTTGCTAGATACAGAGAAGATATTTTCATCAAACCCGCTTAAGGACTATGAACAACTCTTAAATCAAGTTCAAAGACATACAAACTGCACTGAGAAAACACGCCTCCATAGAAAAGGGGCTACCCTTTAATGCATGTATAAATTCCCTTGGAAGGTACAAATGGAGTCATCACTCTAGATTGATGAAATGGGTTAAAAGACATATCATCCAACACACAATGATGAGCGCCTAAACATCCATAATCCTAACATACTCCAAACATGGAGATCAAATGTATATTGCCAACCAATCCTCTTTCTTTATGTAGTTCTAAAATATATTGCCAAATATGATTCCAAAGAAGAGGGGAGATCAAATACCTACCAACATATGTTGAACAAAATTGCATCTACATCATATCCAGAGGACCCTGCCTCAAATGCTTATCGATGTTTGCACTTAGAAGAAATTTTAGACCGGGACATAAGTGCCCAAGAAAGTTTCCATATGCTCCAAAAGTTACCCCTTGTCACATGCAACTGCACCTTTACCAAACTCAATGTTGGCCATCAAATATTCCGCCGAGTCTCTTATGATTTTCCTAACTTCTTATGTGGATCCAATTTCATTGATGCATATCTAATACGTCTTGCTTTTATTGATCCTATATGTTTGATTGACCTTGCAAAACACTAGACATATAACCAAGCATGGAAAAATGAAAAGTGGAAAAAAAGACACATCCTTGCAATTGTGCATGTATGGCCACTTTTTACTACAATACTAAACAAAGATTCCAATACCTTTGTTGATTTATGCTGGATTGAGATACTTTTATACAAGCCCTTTCATTCCTTCTCTGAAGATATAGGTCTTTCAACAAAAGACATTGTGGATAATTGGGAGATTATAAGAAATGACTACCATGTATGGCATGTTGATTGCATCCATGTGCCCGCTCCTAATGAGAAAACATTTGAAGATGAGGATAACCATATTAACATACAACCATGGAGATGAATGAATAGCAGTATTTTTCAAGGTTGTCCCCTACAAGAAATATCAACTTCACTTCTCTTGATATGTTGAGACTTCAAGATATTGGCAATTCCAACACATGGGATCAACTCAAAGTATCACAAGATACATTGGACACTGCACCAAAATTCATCAACTACAATCGAAGGAATGCAGAAGTCATACAAAAACTCAATCTGATATTTCCTTCCAGAAATACATTTTCTACACTTCAACAATGTGCATTCGACATAATCCTCCAAAACTTACAAGCAATAGAACCAAAAGAACCATTGAAGATGATCATCCAAGGCACTTTATGCACATGAAAATCCTACCTTACACATTGCATCAAAGAAGAACTATCTTCTCAAGCAACATTTGGCCATAAGCCAATACTGCTTCTTGCCCCTATTGGAGTTGCAACATTTAACATACATGCTACCACTATACATGAAAGACTTAGGATTCCTATCAAGGACACAAGGCCTTTACATGGTCAATCCCTTACAATGTTCTAAGAAGAGATGAAACATATTCACTACATTTTAATTGATGAGACGAGCTTCATAGGATCTGTACTTTTTGTACATATTGAAAGTTGCTTGCATGAGGCATTTCCAAAAAGAAACCACTCCTCATTTGGTTACTTCTCAATAATTCTTGTGGGCGACTCGGGTCAACTTCCATGAGTAATGGACAAACCTCTTTATGCAGGAGCAACTCCAAGGATGAGCTTATGGACAACCTTTACCACTATAATAAAGTTGGAAACAATATTTTGACAACAAGGCATCTCTCACACCCAGTCCTGCTTCCGTCAGTTGTTAACCAACATTCACAATGCTACACCAACAATTGATAATTGGAACCTCCTTCAGTCTTGGACTGAAAAAATCTTATCCATTGAAGAACGTCAAAGGTTTGACACTTCAATCCACCTCTTTGTAACAAACATTCTTGTGGACAACCATAACAAGTTCATGCTTAAATCCTTGAATATGCCAATCACACGAAGTGCCGCAGAATTACTTGGTGCTTCAGAAGCAAACCAACAGGATGATGACCAGCTGGAAAAACATGTCTTGTTATGTATAGGCCAACACATTATTCTATCCTACAATTTATGGGTCTAGGTAGGATTAGTCAATGGTTCTCTTGGAGTAATCAAGCAAATTATATATGCACCAGGAAGTAACCCTCCAATTTTTCCATCACATGTTGTTGTGGAATTTGATAAATACATTGGCCCTCCATGAGACCAAACCCAACCAAAACATGTACCAATTCCACCCATACAAAGGAGTAACAAGAAACAAATCCCCCTTAAGATGGAATGGACATTGACTATACATAAATATCAAGGAATGGCCTTAACAAGGTCTACCATTGACATTGGAAACACTAAACGTCAAGGCTTGACCTTCACGGTAATGTCACACACTATTACTATAGAAGGAATGCGAATGGCACCATCATTATCCTTTGAACACTATTGAAAAATGAAGAATGTTGCTTATGTCTCACTATGAAAAAAAAAGAGGACCGCTTATGTTCTTTGTTGCTTACCTTCTAGATTCTTCTATGTTGTAATCATACTTCTATACATGAAAAGTTCGACTTGGTCCATGCTTCTATACATGATCTGTTCGAACTGGTCCATACTTCTATACATGAAATGAAATTGTGTCAAACATTTGCTAGCAAATACCTACAAATCATACTTTGACCTAAATACATTGAAAAAATATCACTTTTCCTGTTCTCCTTTATGCATGGAAATGATTAATATACCATTACAATGCTACTCATAAAATAATATACTTATAAAAAAATTAAAAAAATATTCTATATTATTCTCTTCAGCGTTGACTTTCCCTTGTTTCGGGGGTATGTTAGTTAAATAACAATATATAAATTAAAACTGACAACTGTAATGTAGAGGCTAGGAAGTCCCAACACCTCAAGTTTAAATGTTTCTCACTCACTCTTTCCGTGGTCATTTATTACATTCACTAATAAAATAAAAATCAATCTCGCAAAATTTGATGGGAGTGAAAATTGAGATGATGTCATTTAGGTAAACATGGTTGAAAGGTACTTTGAAACATATTCTATCAATGATGACCATGATAAGATTTGTGTTGCATATATGTCTTTCAAGAAGTCAACTTATGATCAATTTTTATGGTGGTTGAACAAAGCTGACTATTTAGGAGTTGATAGGGCTTTATTTAGTTTTTTTTGTTAAAAAATTCCATGATATGGAAAAAAATGAAGTATTCGTTGAGTTTACTAGGCTTCCACAAGTTGGATTGGTTGAAGACTACTCTTGAGAATGGGGTGTCTTAGGCACTCAAATCACACAAATAAAGGAATAAATGGTTCTATATACCTTTATATCAGGTCTTAAGCCAGATACATAGGATGAGATTGAACTCCTAGACATCAAAAACATTGAGAAAGAAAGGAAAAAGTCAATATTATAGAAAGGAAGTTTCAGAGTCACCAAATAAGTTATTTTTTCAAGAAGGCAAACTCTAAATACATCCCTTCTTGTGAAAATGGTCAAAATCTAACAAGAAGATCACCATTGGAGGAACATGTAAGGAAAATTCCACTTAATGAAGGTTTATGCAAAACCTCTCCAAAAAAATTCTCCCTTCTCCCTTTTCCGTTTACAATAGAGGTGGCAAGTTGTAGATTTTAGTGAATGTGTTTTTTTTTCTTAAATTTAATTTTCCAGTACGATTCATTCATATATGTCACACTAGTGCACTAACTTAACAAGCCCATTGTTGCATATTAATAATACATGTGCACCAACGTCGTGTTGCACTATTTTGTAGTAAAATATTGGTTAAAAATAATTTAAAATAAACTATCATGTGTGTATTGTATATATACACACAATGATGCATTGTTATATATAAATATTGGTTAAAAATAATTTAAAATAAACTATCATGTGTGTATTGTATATATACACACAATGATGCATTGTTATATATGGCACATCGACATGATTTAAATATTTTGAATTTAAACATAGATTTGAAAAAAGAATTAAAATATATTAGTGGTGAGTTCTACAAATCACATTTGTTGCGCCATTGTGCTAAAATAATAATCACACAAGTGCACACATAAGACACGTGCACTAGTGTTTCATTGTAAGAACTTGGGGAAAAATATTATTTAAAAACAATTAACAAAATGACATTGGTGCGCAGGATACCCACACACATCGGTATATGGAGATATCATTAGGATCACAATGCTAAGGTAAAAGAAAATAATTACCAAATTGTAATTTCATTTGTAACTTTCTTTAGTGCTTCAAGACATCAGTTTGGAATTTTTTCAAACACGAGGGCACATGGTCCTGCTGGTTCGATGGAGCGATGGCGATCTGTTGGTCCTGGTTCTTCCTTACCACTCAGGTGTTTCTGTTTAGCGTCAGTGTCCTTGGTAACTGATTATTGACTATTGTTGCGTCGTGTTTCCCCCGGCCTTAACCTGAACTTTTGTTTTGGTGATCTCCTCTCCCTCTGACCCGTTCCGAATCCTCAGTTCCTTCTGCTCTTGGTCTCCTACCTTCGTCCTTTTGCTCCCCACCTGTCGCTATTTTCTTTTTGGACATTCCCGGCTCCTGGAGCACCCGTGTTTTCTGACTTTATCCAGGAGGTTGGGTGACTGCCCTGTAGCTGAACTTCAGTTATTTTCGTTGATCTGAGAGTCCCGGCCCACTGTCCTGTTACTTTCATCATTTGTTTTTTCCTTCTCTTGTCGACTAGCCAGTAACTCCAACACAAATCTGGTTTTTAATCCGTTTCCAATATGGATGCGCTGACGAGTCCACTTATGCATCCAGCGGACGAACTTATCTGGGAGCAGGCAGGACTGTTTGACAAGCTGGATTCCCTAGAAACCAAGCGACAGTCTCTTCCCCCCAAAACCCCTTTTTCAAAAATTTCCTCTGTATCCACTGTAAATCTCATTGGTAATCCACCCTATCCTCTGCCGGCCTCCTCTGATCCCAAGCTGAATTCGTTCCCATCTGACAGGCCCCACACTGACCTTGACTCCTCTGCCAGACAACTTCAAAAAGGGATCTCAACCTGCCCGGTCCCTCACTTACCTTCCTCCTCCCAGCGCCGGATATCTCCCAATAAAAAAGTGTGGAAGCCTTCAAAAAGAACTAAGCGTCTGGTACTGGGGGACGGAGTCGGTTTCGAAAACCTCTGTCAGATGTCGACCTGTGCTTTAGTGGGACACTTTTCATACACTCGACTGAGCCCACAGCCTTTGGCAAACTGGATAAAAAGTAACCGGTTCCCTCTTTTGGGCTACTCTCCGGATGTCCAGTTCCTCAAGAAAGGCTGGCTTTGCTTCCTCTGCAAATCTCCGGAAGATGCCTCCACTCTACTGTCATCTTTGTGGGTTTACGGAGGAGGTAGCCTCATGTTAAAGCGCTGGAGGTTGGCGTTCAATCCAGAGTCGGATTA